>JACJUY010003777.1:0-17392 GCA_014220935.1 Platorchestia sp. MABIK | reverse complement strand
TAACTGAAGTACTTTTGTTTTTATTGACCTTTCAAATAAGTAAGTTTCTCTGGCGCACCCTGTATTATTTTCTTGGACACTTCAAAAGAATAGAAGTCAATGAGTTTTCATGCTAGAAAAAAACCAAAGACAGTTTTGGAATTCCAGTAACATTTTTAACAAATTAAAGTTGCGGTTTTTCTATTTTGATATCCAATTTTTTGATCACCGATGAAAGTGATAAAAAAGGGATCTTTTTATAAATTGTTTTTTAAAAAAAAATTATTATAAAAATTGGAATAAGGGCAACTTTAGTTTGTTAGAAATGTTACAAGAATTTCAAAACTGTCTTTGGTTTTTCTTGCATGAAAACTCGTTGACTTCTATTCTTTTGAAATGTCCAAGAAAAAAACATTTCCCATTTTCTCAAAAACTAAGGCCGAAATCAAAAAAGTTACATGAACAAATATGCGTTTCTTATTAAAAATTACATATACTGAGCAAGTTTCAAAACAGTAGATTATAAATAAAAAATCACGGGGTTGTCCCCCTCCATACAATCCTTTTGGATGAAGAAACAAAATAAAAAACATTGTCATACAATATGCCGAGGGTTATTTCTGCTGGGAAAACTTGTTTATCATAGAATACTCGTAATCCATTGATGATGGAATGTAACTCTAAAATTTGCGCGATCAAAATATTGTAATATATTTATTTATGAATAAGTTTATTTGTACTGACTGGAAAAAAATACTAGTTACCACTCGAGCAATCAAGGCTTTGTAATGCATGTCTCTGAGAAGAGAGCATTGTGTGAGAAGTGCTTCTTTGGGCTTCTGAGTGAACTAAAAATTGACTTGGCCTCTATGCTCCCCTTAGAGGGATACAACTATTGTATCTATGGGAATTAGTACTCCTAGGGGAAAATGTGTGAGGGCCTGAGCTGTGAGATAGGTAGGCCTTTTTTGTTAGAAAAAATGTTTTTTGTCTATGTTAAAGACGACATTTTTTGTTGGTCCACTGCTGTCCTGTTTTTCAGCTCTACCTACTACTTTTCTTCTTCAACTTTTATCTTGTTTCATGAACTTCTTTCTCAACTTGACTGTTTCTATGCCCCTTCTGCATACATTCCACGTTCCCTTATCTCCATACTAAATGGTGCTTTCCTCCTTCCTCTCTTTGATACGCTATTTTTTTTGTAGTGGTTAGGGAGGCTTAAACTAACCTATAATCTAATCTAATCCTTACTAAATGGTGCTTTCCTCCTTCTCTTCAAAACACTTTCATTTTTAGCGGCTAGGGAGGCTTGAACTAACATAATCTATAATGTAATCTGGCCTCTGTGGTGTGCAGTGAGAGAGGCTGTAGGCATAGCACCGAGAGCCATCGCCGCTCTGGAGGCCCCTGCTTCTCGTAGCTCTCAGGCCGCTGCCAGCAGCAGCAGTTCTGCAGCGGCTGTAGAGCAGAACGGTGAGCAGCAAGAGAGCATGGACACCCAACCATCTGACCCTGCCACAGCTGGCGCACTCAGCACTACGTCCCCCACTGAGACCAGCGCTGCTGGTCCTTTCAGTACAACTTCCCCCACTGAGACCAACGCTGCTGATGATGCTGCTGCTGCTGATCCCAGCACCTCTAGTTCTGCTGGCGGTGCTGCTAACGATGGCAACACCAGTGCTGCTTCAGAGACCAGAGTTGTGGTGGCCAGTGGTGGCGGTAGCGATGCTGCTGACGCTTCCCTAGAGGAGATGGAAGTGGACCAGGAAGATGACGGTAAGTTCACGGTATCGTGATCAGGGATGCTTGCATTTCTGAAGCTGTCAGCTGATCTCAAGTCTTCTCTTATTTTGTGCTTTCAATATGAGATCCAAATAATATCAGTAACGATGCATAAACCACCTTAGGGGCGGGCATATAACTATTGTAGCTATGGGAATTTGCATTCCCAGGAGGAAAAGGTGCGGTCCCGAGCTAACGGTTAAGCAAGCCTTCCTTGTTTATTAAATGGTTTTGTTTTGTTACGGACCATCTTTTTCCGATTCACTGCTGTCCTGTTTTTCAGCATTTACCACTTTCTTCAACTTACATCATGTTTCATAAACTTCTTTCTCAACTTATTGTTTCTATGCACCTTGTGCGCATAGATTCTGCATTCCCTCGAGTTCATACTAAATAGTGCCTTCCTCTCTTCTATACGCCTTTGTTGCGGTTAGGGAGACCTAAACTAACATATAATCTAATCTTCATTCGAGTATTACCTGAAGCAGTCAGCTGACCTCACGTCCCTTCTTATTTTGTGCTTTCAATATAAGGTCCAAATAATGAGCGGTAACGAAGTATAAAGTAAGATGCAGCAGTACGGGACTTTCTTCAATGTTTAAGCATTACGTATGTGTGAGGGACTCCTCTGGGAATAATGCCTCTCGTGATGAGACTGCTGGAGCTGCGAGGTGTAATGTTAGTAAGTCTGGATTAAAATTGTGTGTTCAATCCGGCACGATCACTCAATACCGCAGATGTAACAGTGCTTCATGAATTCTTAAGCATTGTTTTCACGTGGCAGGTGCGTGAGTGGAATGTGCGCCCATCTCACCACTCTCCAATTACGGATCGAGCGCTTTTTTTTTATGAGCAAGTTTTTGCACCCTATTTGTGATGTAGGAAATAATAATGTTATGATGAAATGGTGGAGGTTTGGTGATGCTTGAAGCACCAATTTTAGGAGGTTTGAACTCTAAAAACATCGTGATGATTTTGGTTGCGACCTAAAGGGTTGTCTTAAAAGCGCAGCAAATCTCTCCACTACGCCAATATTAAGAAGTCATAACACTAAATTATCATGACAATCCAAATTACTTGCAATGCGACATGAAGATTGTTGAAGCACAGCAAGCCTCTCTACTACATATATTTGAATGTGTGACGTTAACTTCATTCTATTACAGTATTAGAATGCAGAATGAGGTTAGCTAACTACTAAATGCCATTCTTTCTACTACACACATGTAACGCTAACTTTCTTCTACTGCAGTATTGAAGCAACAGTCTCTGAGCCAAGCACTGCAGCTGGACGAGCTGTGGCTGGCCCTGAGCAGATGTCTGGACGAGCTGGCAGAGAGCCCCGACAGCCACGCGGTGCTGGTGCTACAGCCCGCTGTCGAGGCGTTCTTCCTCGTGCACGCTACGGCCGCTGCGTCCTCTGCCTCTAACGCAGCGCAGCCTCGCACTGGCGCCACTGGCACGGCTCCTGAGTCCAGGGAGAGTCAACTCGCGCATCTCAACGATCTCGCCCCCATGTCGCCCCTGCCTCCTGTTTTGTCTCCTCAGCCTGCTGGTGCCTCCTCTGCTGCTGAAGGTGCGTGGTGCAGGTGTTGAGCAGGGCGTTTTAGTATACTGGATATCTATCCGCGTCTGAGTGACGGAGCTGTCTGTTAGTTCGCGTGTGCAAGTGTTAAGCAGGACATATTAGACTGCTGCCTCTTCCTCTGCTGCTGAAGGTGTGTGGTGCAGGTGTTAAGCAGGACGTATTGGTATATATCTCTGCGTCTCAGTAACTGAGCCATGATCACTGTTAGTTCGTATATGCAGGTGCTAAGCAGGACATGTTGGTATATTTATCCGCGTCTGAGTGACAGCTGTCTTAGTTTGTATATTTCAACGCCAATTCATGCATGATGCCTTCCGCAAGCCTACATTTCATCCCTCATGAGTTCTTATCACAGTTGTAATTGACCTGGGAAGTTAAAATTGATTCCTCTCGTCTTATATGCAGTACCTGGCCGGCACGGTGGGCAGTACCTCAGAGCAGTGAGCTGTCCTCTTGCTGATGCATTAACACGTCTCCTGCGAAGGGACCGACCGGTGGTCACTGAAGGAATTTAATTTTCATAATGCTGCTGACCGACCAGCAGTCAAACTCAATTTTCATAAGTACTCAAAAACTAAATGAAGGCTCAATTGATTTGATGTTTATTTTAAAAATCTATCTCTAAAATTAACTTTAATTTGAGTTGGGTATTGAGCATCAGTTTAACCCGCCACATGTAATGTGTTAACAGCAACGAGTTACGTGTCAAACGAACTTTGTGTCAATGTATTGAGTTGATGGTTGTGTTATTTTCAGACGGAGAAGGAGCGAGCGACAGCAGCGTCGCTGCAACATCCGGCTTGAGTGACTCCGAAAAATTCCTCAAGTTTGCAGGTGAGAGATGAGCGCTTCACTGAGGTGTTCTCAACTGATGTGCTGAACTGTACAACTTGTTTTTCCAATTAGTGTGTCTAGATTGTGGAATTCTTATGTGTTTCACTACTTGCAAAATTTATTGTAAAATGTATTTCAGAACGTACTGTATGAGGTGTCCTTTTTGGACTCAGTGCTGTTAGTTTGGTGGGTGCTCTTTGTAACGCAATTCTTCTTTTCATTGTTAAATAAACCCTAAAAATGGCGAAGTTGACACACACACACTGCTGCTGAGCAGGTTAAAAAACTATTGTCTAGGTTTTAGGATGCAGTGCTGTTGCTTTAGTGGGTGCTCTTAGCAGATTGTGTGACGCAATTCGTCTTTTCATAGTTAAATAAACCAAAAAACTTACTTACTGTTGTTGAGCAGAGCGGCACCGATCGGTGCTGAACCAAATTCTGCGTCAATCCACGGTTCACCTGGCCGACGGACCCTTCAGCGTGCTGGTGGACCACATCCGCCTGCTCGATTTCGACATCAAGCGCAAGTACTTCCGCACCGAGCTGGAGCGCGCCGACGACGGCGTCAGGAGAGAGGACCTCACAGTGCACGTTCGGCGGGACCACGTCTTCGAGGACTCCTTCAGGGAGCTCCACAGGAGGAGTTCTGATGACTGGAAGAACAGGTTCTACATTGTCTTTGAAGGTGAGCTTCCGTTGACGTTCGTCTTCAATTGGTGAAACTTTGTTAATAATGATTGTAATTCCATTGACGTTCGTCTTAGGTGGTGAAACGTATCTAATGATGATAATTCCATCGACGTTCATCTTAGGTGGTGAAACGTCGTATATAATGATAATAGTTCTATTGACGTTCATCTTAGGTGGTGAAACGTCGTATCTAATGATAATAATTCCATCGACGTTCATCTTAGGTGGTGAAACGTCGTCTACAATGATAATAATTCCATTGACATTATTTGTACTAGTCTGTTTGCACTTAGAGGTTCTTCCTTGGCAAACTTTTAGATTGTGTTCCTAAGAGAGAATTTTACCTTCAGCTTTCTTAGCTAAAATAAAGATGAATATTTTATCTACCACAAGCATTAAATTGATTTTTAACATGTGGTTAGGAGTTCATAAAGCTTGAAGCTGATATTTCACTTGCAGTAGAAGTTTTATCCACTGATCCAACACTGTAAAATCACCTTCCATCAAAGTATGAATTTAATACCACTTGTCTACTCGAAAAATAGGTTCTAGACTCTACACCATTTCCTGGCGAAGCATTTAATTTCAAAGATCAAAGCTGGCAAATGATGTATATGATTTTCAAATGATGCATGATGGCAAATGATGTTCACCGATTCAGGAGCGTCGTCCTTCAAATTGTGACGGTGTTAGTCATGTTGCTTCAGAGTTGCCAGATCGGCCGTTTTCGAACGAAGTGGGAAATTTCCATGTTTGTTCTTTTAACCAAATTTGACCATAAAAACCCATCAGTATTTTCCATTGTCTGGTACAGAGTACTGTTAATGCACAAGCTTGTTTTTAAAAAGGCCTAATTTATAGTATTCTCAATGGTCACTATCTGTGAGGGTCAAATTTAATCGCTTCGGCCAAAGAAACGCTTGGTTGCTACCATCACTTCGCATGCATGTGCAGGCGAGGAGGGCCAAGACGCAGGAGGGCTGCTGCGCGAGTGGTACGTCATCATCTCACGCGAAATCTTCAACCCAATGTACGCACTGTTCTGCATCTCGCCGGGCGACCGCGTCACCTACATGATCAATTCTTCGTCCCACTGCAACTCCAACCATCTCTCGTACTTCAAGTTCGTCGGCAGAGTCATCGGTGAGATAGCACAATTAAACTTCAAGATTGCTTTTCCTCTTTCGATTACGAGTGCTAGAACTTTTACTGGGACGTGGTATTCTTCAACCTTGCTTTTTCCCTCTGGATTATGAGTACCAGAACTCTCTCTTGGGCGTGGTAGATCACCAAAATCTTCTTAGCCATGCTATTGGGAGGGAGTTTTCTCACTACAAAATTTTAAGATATGCGTATAGATAGGAAGCTGTGTTTCTCTGCTGAGATTTTATCGTCAGCTACTGCTCTGGTAACGCTGAGCTTGGTAATTTTACTGCCATGATGCAATTAAATGAACCAATTTCTGGTGAGACTCTTGCACATTGAAGTGAGCATCAAGCAAGGGATGTGTTAAACGTGCGTTTCCATATGAGCGCCAAGAGAAGTTTACACGACAGTTTGATTCGCCTGATCAATGAATGAATGGCGGATACTTGAAGGGAATAGCTAGAAAAGTGATACGAAATTTTTAAAATGCTCTTGGTGACATGCTTATTAAATGCAAGAAGGGTGTTTGTTGTTTAACCTCTTAGCGCCTTACAGGACTAAACGGCCAGGTATAGTCAGGTTTTAGCTGATGATTTTAGAATCATCTGTTGCTCTCCTTCCCCTTCTCATCTAGAGCAAATATCGTCGAGGTAATTAATCATGGATATTTGGAAAGTTTACAGCTGATGTACTGTTGTTTTGCTTGCAGCCAAGGCTGTGTACGACAACAAACTGCTGGAGTGCTACTTCACAAGGTCCTTCTACAAGCACATCCTAGGGAAGATGGTGCGCTTCACAGACATGGAGAGCGAAGACTACTCCTTTTACCAGGGGCTCGTGTACCTCATGGAGAATGACGTCAATACTCTCGGTTATGAGCTCACCTTCAGCACTGAGGTACGTAGCGTCTCTTCCGTGCCGTGCCATGGTGTATTGCGTTGTGTGTTTGCAGAGGCATGCATCATCTGTTCAGAGAACCATGGTTAGTGCGTTGTGTGTTTACAGAGGCATCAATCATCTGTTCAGGGCGCCATGGTTACTGTGTTGTTTGTTCGCGTAAGTAGGTAATACAAGGGATGCATCTTCTGTTCTGAGCGCCATGGTTACTGCATTGTTTGGCTCTTACGACACACGGGCGACTGTCGCGTTAATACTCTGGTTTGTTTTCCGCCTCGTTGCAGGTTTTGGTGTCTAAGTTTGTTTGTTTCAGTTGTACAAGTTTACTTTTCGTGTCAGATTTTGCTTAAAGGACAAATCCTTGATGTTCGTTTATGGGAATGATCGTTACTCAAGTCGTAACATCAATGATGATAAAATTTGTTACCGAATATGAGACATAGAGGTTTCCTCTGAAGCGCTAGCAAGCTCTCTACTACTACTACCACCGAATATGAGAATAATACCGGAAACAAAGTGTTAAATTGCTTAGATTTAGATATTGCGACTCGGCGATCACGCTGTCGTATTTTTTGGAGTTGAAGACCTCACCAGTATTGTGAGGATAGTGTTGTTCCACTGCCACTGAATCCCTTAATTTGGAGGAGTGCCTCTACTTCAGTCCTGATCGACGGCATTGCTTGGGAGCTCCACTGTTTATTCCCAAAGATATTGTGGCGTCAGCTAGAGGTTTCATTTTTATAGCCCGTTACATGACCATCTAATTTAAAATGGTTTTATGTATACAATTTTTGAAGACACTAAAAGCACTTTCAAGATTCCGGTCGAAATATGTCATAGCTCAGTAAGCCGCTACTTGCGACGTTGTGGTGAGGAGGGGCTATGGCGTGGGTAAGTCTTCAAGGAAGGAGTGGGGGGCGGGGTAGCTGCAATTTTTCGGTTTTAGCCCTGTTTAAATTAGACCGTTTATCTCTTCCACCGTTCGCTATTCTCATCAAAATCTCTTACACTCCGAACTTCCCCATCTCGGTGCCAAAAGCGAGGAATGAGATTCACTATTTAAATCATTATTGAAACCTCAATTGTTATTAAAAACAGTAATTCTAGGGTTTTATTTGTATTGTTCTAAATGAAACGTTAATTATTATTACTATTATTATAATATTGCTATTAACATTAATTCCATCAGGGGGATACAATTATTGTATAAATGGGAATTAGCGCTCCCAGGGGAAATGTGTGAGGGCCCGATCTCAGAGTAATGGAGGCTTTCTTTTTGTTGAAATAAAATGTTTTTTTTTTTAATGTTAAGGATCAATTTTTTTCGGTTTACTGCTGTCCTGTCTTTCAGCACCTACTACTTTTATCTTGTTTCATCAACTCGTTTCTCAATTTACTGTTTCTATGCCCCTTCTGCATAGATTCCCCATTCTCTTATCTCCATACTAAATGGTGCCTTCTTCCTTCCTCTCTTCAATGCGCTCTTTTTTGGAGCGGTTAGGGAGGCTTAAATTAACTTCTATTCTTAAATCCTCAATTAACATCAATTCTGGAATTGATATTTACTCCGCGACAATTGTATACGTGTTTGGCGAGGTGTGCATGATTTAGCGTGCGCGAGTTACGTGAGGCCTTGTGTCCGTGCAGGTGCAAGAGTTCGGCGTGACGGAAGTGCGAGAACTGAAGCCCGGCGGCGAGAAAATCCCCGTCACGGAGGAGAACAAGATCGAGTACATCAAACTCGTGTGCCAGATGAAGATGACAGGCGCCATTAGGAAACAGTGAGTAGCTCTGCCTCCTCTTTTGAGGTTCTGCGCTGTAGTCTTTTCTCAGAATTAACATGAGCTGTTTCTTTCATTGAGATTAGGAAATCAGCTCCGAAGGTAGAGGTTTCACACCATCGGCATATCCAGTGTTCGGTGTTCACAAGGGGTTAGGAGTTAATTTTCGGAGGCGTTTTCATTTGTATGCATCTAGTACGTATCTTTCAGGGCAAAAAGTTGGCGACTTGTCCGGAAGATCTGTGCACATTATATGAAAATATGCCCTCAATTCAAAGAGTTCAGAATTTAGATTTTTGCCATGTACTGACGGTGTTGTAACGCTTCCTCTCTCTGTGCTTAGACTGAATGCGTTCCTGGATGGCTTCTACGACATCATCCCGAAGCGACTCATTTCCATCTTCAACGAACAAGAGCTGGAGCTGCTCATATCGGGCCTGCCCAACATTGACATCGACGACCTGCGCGCCAACACCGAGTACCACAAATACCAGCCCAACTCGCTGCAGGTCAGTGGGTTGTAACCGAGTACCTGCTACCAAACTAATGGGTTGAGGCCTGAGTACCTGCTACCAAACTTATGGGTTGGGGCCTGAGTACCTGCAGCCAGACTTATGGGTTGGTGACAGAGTACCTGCTGCCAAACTTATGGGTTGGTGACCGAGTACCTGCTGCCCAACTTACGAGGTCAGTGCTGCGTGTATGCCGCACGAAGGCGAGTGCTGAATCTCAGTCGCACAGGGGCCAAATTTTCACACAATTCACCACTTAGGAACAGCATTGTCACCCGCGAAATTTATTGATCACTTGTGCACGTTTCTTGCTGTTCTGCTGGCTAAAATCCTCAAATATGAGCATTTTTGAATTGCACTTCAGCACCGAGCATTTATTTATTCTTGAGGGTTGTCTGGTGCATTAGCAAGTTGTAAGCCGTTCTGGCACGACGACCCAAGCTATTAGAATAAAGCCTCATTTCTTCGAACTATCGAAAGTGTACAATTTTGCTTAGAAAATGGGAAATAAATACAGTAAAATGAAGTTTCAGTAGCATTGATAAAGATTTTGCGAGTAACTGAAATTGATTCGATGGAATAAAAACGCCTCGGTTGGTTAAATGCTACTGGCGACACCAGCCGAACATAGCGTGGGCTGGTTCTATGAACACCAAATCTATCGAGTGGTGGCTTCAGAATAAGTTGTATGCTCGAACACGTGTGCATTTGCATATCATGACTTCTATCTTTTCATGACGGTCATTTTTACGAAACTGATCATATTCGAAGAACTTCGTCAAATACCGTAAATTCTGCGAATGAACTTAAAATCACGGATTTGGGCGGGGGTATTGAATGAAGTGTAAAACTGTGATGAGACAAAATTATTTATTTGCATTGGGCACTCGAGTTCGAAGAAACCTTTAAGTTGACTTGCATGCCGTCCTTGGTTCACAGATCCAGTGGTTCTGGCGAGCATTGCGCGGGTTCGACCAGGCCGAACGCGCCAAGTTCCTGCAGTTCGTGACGGGCACGAGCAAGGTGCCCCTGCAGGGCTTCGCTGCGCTGGAGGGCATGAACGGCATCCAGAAGTTCCAAATTCACCGCGACGACCGCGCCACAGACAGACTTCCCTCCGCCCACACCTGGTCAGTGCGGCTCCTAATTACTTGCAGGATTACACTTAATTTACTCTTTATACGGGTGGGTCACTGGGTGCATCGCTTGTTAGTGGTATCGGTGGTTAAACAGTTACACGTATAATGATATACGGCTGTGATGAATGCACCGTTCTCGCACTATTCGGGAGATCAGGATAAAAAATATTTTTGTAAATGCGATTAGTATGCTCGGACACTAATACGAAACAGTTGTTTTAATTTTTTAAAAAGGTAGGGTTTCATAAATATTCTGAAAGGAGACGCTATCATGACAGGAACATAGTTTAAACTGCAAGCGCAGTTCTTTGCGACTGCCTTGCTTTATACATTCTGTCCAACTCTACTGAACTGAAACTTCTCGACGTTCTTTTTCCACGTGAACCTAGTCAAATATTTAATGCTAGATTATATGGATCATAAGAGTAAGCTACGATCACATTCACACCACAAAGTAAGCAAGTGACGCATATATTTGTGTGCAGCTTCAACCAGCTGGACCTGCCGGTGTACGAGACGTACGACAAGCTGCGGCACTACCTGCTGAAGGCGGTGCACGAATGCTCAGAAGGCTTCGGGTTCGCGTGAGCTGGGCAGGCGTCGTGGACCGAAGGCACATTCCTGTAGAGAACCGCCGCTCACCACATCTTTTGTTGTTGCTGCTGCTACTGCTGCTGTTGTGCGTGGATCTTCACCCTCGGCTAGAACGGCTTCAAGTATTACTGCTAGACTATCTAAATAATATGCACGTTGCAAACCTACTGAGATCGCCTACTTCTGCGCTGGGGGGAGGGGAGCGACAGTGGCTTCTCTCGTGTATGATAATAGCGCGTCGCGGCGCTGCTGCTATGTACGGAGTTAATTAACTTATTTGCTGCACACTCGAGGGGCGCGCGGCCACAGCTGAGGTTCTGCTTGGGTTTTGCCGGTCAGGATGGCTGACACTGTGTAGCTGTGATGTACCCGTGGCTTCGCGCTCCTTACTCTATACCTTTTTTTATGAGTGGATTTCATTTACTTATTGTATAATGGAGAAACTTAAGCATTCTATCAAGTAAACGGAGAGTAATGAGTTCCTCACGATTTTAATGGGAGTTTTTTCCTGTGATTGTCATCCCCACTGGAATGAAAAGTTTGTGCATCAATAAATACGTATTGAAGTCTAGCGAACTTTTTTCCTTGTACAATACATGTAGCAACAGTTCCATCGATGCTGTTCACCCTACTGTGGGTTAACTTAATTTTTTCTGTCTGTTTATATTTGAAAGCAATAGCACCTTGCGGATTTTATAGTACCTTGATTCTCAAGCGTCCACTTACAGAGTTCCAAATCATTTGAGTGGTTGAGATATCGGAAATAAATAAAGTTACCTATTAATTACCCCGCCCACGATAGAAGGATCATAAGTTTGAAATAATGTTCACCATACTTTAGACGTTCAGTGTATTTGCAACGGTGATTCTATTTCTAAGATAATTCATCGTATTTGATTACGTCATTCTGCTAGATGGATCTTAAAATGGAAATGGTAAGCTAGATAATTAAGCAATGCTTTCAAAATCAGCCGAGTGTTTAGGCTTGGTTAACGGCATTATTATTAGTAGTAAAATGTCTCAGCACCACAATTTAGAATCTTACTTGAGCAGCACACTACGAAAAATAAACGCGCAGAAAACGAAGCAAGCCGCATTATGAAAATATTACACAATTTTCAACTCTATGAAACATTGTAAAAAATTCAGTACAGGTTTCATCTCGCATTTGAAAAGTTGAACGTATTTCCTCCACCGTACATCATCAGAACACTAAACTATCTGATGCCCATTCGGAGATCCATAAATTTCTTTTCATCGAACATTTTTAAGGAGAATTTGGATCATTATATATTATCTTAAGCGCACGAGAGGAAAAAAGTTCAGACACTTGTCCACTATTGAAATAAACGGCAAGAGTGAATATAAAATTCACTATGATCAAATGCGATTAAATTACAGCTTGTATTTTTCATCGTCGCCGATTGCACATCATTAGCTTACTAAAGTACTCTACAAATGACCTTCAATAGCGTCCGATTGACAACAGAACGATGCGCAATATTACTGACTATAGTCTCGATTGACATCGTAACAATGCGCAGTATTACAGATGATAGTATCAAAGGGTGTTGCTAAAATTAATTTCATAGCACAGAGAACCGGAGTTCCTGCCGCGCTATGGCAGCTATAACTGATGATAGTAACGAATTATGTTTATAAAATTAAAGTACATAGGACAGAAGTTACTGCCGCGCTATGGCGGCACAGGCCTTAGCTGCAGGGACGACGCGGCGGGGACGATGGCAACACTGCGGCCGTACACGCTGGCGGGGCCGTCCAGCGACGCGGAGCTGCTCAGCAGCGCCGACCCCCGCCCTGACGCCCCCACCACCAGGGGGCCCAACACCCCCTGCGAACCGGACTGCACGAACCAGTAACATGTTTCAGCAGAGATGTCACCATCAGGCATATTATTATTATATAAGAAAGTTTTAGCCTCCCTTAACCACGACAAAGATGTTCCAAGAGAGGAAGGATGAAAGCACCATTTCGTATGGAGTTGAGGGAACGTGGAATCTACGCACAAGGTGCATAGAAACTAAGATAAGAAAGAAGATCATGAAATAAGAAAAAGTTGGAGAAGAAAGTAGTAGGTGCTGAAAAACAGGACAGCAGTGAACCGAAAAAAGATGGTCCGTAACAAAACAAAAACCTTTTCTATTTTAACAAAAAGAAAGCCTACCTAACCTTTAGTTCGGGCCCTCAAATAACCATTAGGCATAATTGTGGAAACGATTAGCAAATAGTGTAGTCTGTCCTTATCAACCACTGGTATATGATCCGGTATGCATATATCACTGCACAGACACTCTACTTACACCACCAGTCTTCAGTGCCATTGCAATGCCGTTCAGAGAGCTTTCATTCTGCTTCTACGAATGTTCAGTTACCCAACAGGATGAGAGTTTTTCCAGAGTTCAGGTTCTCAGTGACGGCAGTGCTAAAATTTTAGTGCTTTCAAATTTGAAGGAAAAATGATAGAAGAATATCTACGCGACAAGCGCTGTTATAAAATGCAACGAATGTTCTTTCCTAAATTTGCACGTAGTTATCATACAGGTAGTATCAGTGATGAAAATAACCAGAGAATTGCTCATGAGACATTAGGACATTTTTAGTGGCAAGTGCCGTCTTGAACGTCGTTGTCAGTATCAAAGAGTCTTGATATTAAAACAATAACATCGAGAATGACACAACTGATATGGCACTCCTTTATCCACAACAATGTTACTGCAAAGCTACGTTACACATTGCACTGATCAGAGAACGATCTATGGGACTGAAAAAGATGCATGAAATGAAACTTTAAAAATGAATGAAAGAATAGAAAATTTAAACTCAAATAATTAATTGAATTAATTGAACATGGTAACCATAAAAAATAAATGAATTGAAAATTGAAATGATAAAAATAAGTGAATTGAAAATTGTAACTGTAAAAAATGAATGAATTGAAAATTTCAAAGACAAAAAATAAATGAATTGAAAATTGAAATGATAAAAATGAATGAATTGAAAATTGTAACTGTAAAAAATGAATGAATTGAAAATTTCAACGACAAAAAATAAATGAATTGAAAATTGGATCGACAAAAAAATTAAGTAATTACAAATTGCAAACATAAAAAATAAATGAATTGAAAATTGCAATGATAAAAAATAAACACAGGTTATAGAAAATAGAAAATCAAAAAAATGAATGGATTGAAACTTGCAACAATAAAAAGAAAACAAATTGAAAATTGCAACGAAAAAAAAAACAAATAAATCGAAACTCGAAAGATGAATTAGGTACTGGAACGACAATAAAACACGGCAACTTACGAGAGGAAGGTTGTAGAGAGGTCCGAGCCGAGTGCAGGCGTCCCTGGTGTCGCCGCCCCGGTGCAGCTGCAGCAGGTACTGGCCGGGAGGCAGCCCGTGCACCTCCGCCGTCACCGCCGTCCTGCTTACCTTACCTGCACGCATCGGGATTAGATTAGATTTTTAGTTAGGTCAAGCCTCCCTATCCGCCACAAAGGCGATCTAAAGAAAGGAAGGCACCATTTAGGAAAGGGAACGCGGAATCTATGACAGAAACAGTAAGTAGGGAAAGAAGTTCATGAAACAAGATAAAAATTGAAGAAGAAAGTAGTAGGTGCTGAAAAACAAGCGAGCAGTGAACCGAAAAGAAGGTGGTCCTTAACATAACAAAAAACATTTCATTTCAACAAAAAGAAGGCCTACCTAGCTCTCAGCTCGGGCCCTCACATTTGCACACAATAGGACTTCGTACTATGTCTTCAGGTGACGTAATTTTAAAATCTAGGCGATGTTTTATTTCTTATCTTCACACTATGCAGTGTCCTAATGAAGGATTCTAATGTTATACTTGTGGTTCCAAAAAAAAAAAAGATAAAAGTCAACTAACGTAGCGCTCTGCTCGCGTTCCCTGCATACATGGGGTCTTTGTTTCTTGTCTCCACACAACGCAGTGTTCTAATGGAAGCTTCTAATGTTATGCTTTTGTTGATAGGGACGCTTAAACTAATTTACTTAGGATGGAAGTTTATGGAATAAGAAAAAATTGAAGAAAAACATCACACATGTTAAAAAACAGGATAGCAGTAACCAAGAGAGTGAAGTCTTCAACGAGTCTAAAAACCCTGTTCTATTTGAACTTTGAACATAAGGAAAGACCCACATACCCTTCAGCTCTGGTTCTCACGTCTTCCCCTTACATGATCACTACTCATGGCAGTGAGACACAGACAAGGTCTTTGACATTTTGACCACAATTGGTTAAACTTGAGTTTACTATTCAACTTTAATTCAGTCCATTGTAGTGAGCAATTACGAAAATAGCAAACATTAACTGGATCGTCCCTTCATTTAACTTAAATTAAATTTCTATGAAAATCCCCTCTATGGCCACCGGTGGCGCACGTTGCGGTCAAAATGCTAAGCGACACAAACTAGCTCAGTAGCGAGAGGCACTCTTGACATCGATGGACCAAAATACAGAATGGGTAGAAAAGATGCCCTCCAATTTAAGCATACTAATTACTCAAAAATCATCAGTCATAAGAAAATGAGCTTCGTCTGATTCATAGTGAAATTTCCTTCAAGAATATATTTTCTGCTAGGCAGTTTTACTAAAAGTTAATAAATAGCAAAACAAAATCCAACAACTCGTTCGACAGATTAAGGCGCAGGCTTGAAACGCTTCATTAGAATTTCATAAAATTTAACCTTTTTCTTAATTTAACCTTTTAATTGTGCACCGTTCAACACTCGGACTGCGGCATGCAAAACTGAAATTTAATATTCAACTCAAATATTAAGTCGAACGAAGTAAGAAATGTTAAAAAAAACATTAACCTGATCATGCCTTCATTTAGTTTTGAATAAATATTTATGAAAATTGAGTTTGTGACTACTGGTCGGTGAGCAGCGTTATGAAAACTCTCGCAGTGACCACCGGTGGCTCACGTCGCAGTCAAAGTGTTAATAAAGGCGCAATGGAGCTCAGAGTGAGGACCGTTCTGTTCTGAATTGGGAAATGTTAAAGAATATTATTAAAGATCTTTAACAATGTTTAAGATTAAATATTATTAAAAATTTAATAAAGATAAAAGATTGTGAAATATTAAAGTTTTTTGAACGCATTCCCACGTTACACTTTGGGAAATGAAAATACGCTGATTTACGAAGTAAATAGATATTCAAATGATAAACGTTGATTTCCAGTGCAACGCATTTACAGAGCCGAAGGTCGGCCTCCTCTAAACAGAAAATTAAAGCAAACGGAGAATAAGATTCAGAAATGTAAACGAGATGTAAAAAACGTAAAGAAACAATCAATATTGAAAAAATTAAGGAAACTCATGAAAACATGTGCACAAACGCTAGGAAAAGTACTCTCACATTCAAACCTAATAAAACTTTCAAGCTATGTCACCGATGGGAAAATAATTAAAACCATCACAAAACGAGAGTATCAACATCCGATAATAAAAAACACACACGAACAAAAAACAGCACAACACCAACAATCCCCACAGTTCTCCCCCACCACAGCCCTTCCCTCTGCTCCATCTCCACACGCCAAAATACAAAACATATACGTTCAACACCCACGAACATTCTAAAAAACCGCACAACCCCAACTATTTCCCACCACATTCCCTTTCCCTTCTCCATCCCCTCACCGTCAGGTAGCCGAGCCTGGGCAAAGTTCAATTCCCCATAGACGTCCCCCCGGAACGAGGCGACGGCCGTGCCCGCCGTCATGTGAAGGATGTTAGCCATCTCATCCTCACGGGGACCGATGGGGAACACCTCCCCTTGTACCAGGGCATCCAGAGCCTCGGCCACTGATTCCTTCCCCCCTGTGGCGATCTGGGAAAGCGGAGTGGTGGTTGGTGGCTTTAAAAGGAGGGGAGTTGGTGGCTATCTGGGGAAGAGGAAGGAAGTTGGAGGCCATCTGGGAAAGAGGAAGGAAGTTGGAGGCCATCTGGGGAAGAGGAAGGAAGTTGGAGGCCATCTGGGGAAGAGGAAGGAAGTTGGAGGCCATCTGGGGAAGAGGAAGGAAGTTGGAGGCCATCTGGGGAAGAGGAAGGAAGTTGGAAGCCATCTGGGGAAGAGAAAGGAAGTTGGAGGCCATCTGGGGAAGAGGAAGGAAGTTGGAGGCCATCTGGGGAAGAGGAAGGAAGTTGGAGGCCATCTGGGGAAGAGGAGGGGAGTTGGTGGCTAAATGGGGAAGAGGTGAAGTTAGAAAAGGTAGGAAAAAAATTCCACATTTATACCATTGTATCATTAAGTAAAAGAGACACAATAGCACACCGAAGTACCGAAGTGGAAGTTGATCATACAGTACAAAGTAGCTGCACAATAGCTGCACCTGTCATGTCCAAAATATTGGAGAAAGTGGTGACAAATCAATTGTCATTTCACCTGGACGAGTCA
>JACJUY010003776.1:77531-87994 GCA_014220935.1 Platorchestia sp. MABIK | reverse complement strand
GGCTGGGTCGGTGCTATCGGCGGGAAGAGCTCGATCAAAGTGCGATTACTCATACAGGACGAGCGCTTATACGTGGCCCGGTGCACGAATACACGAAGGGCGGCATAGAAAAAGGGGAGTTGTGGGAGTGTGGAAGGCCTTAAGGGATAATGATAGTCCTTTAGGGACCCTGGGAGCCCTTTATCAGCCCTTAAAGGGACCCTGGGAGCCCTTTATATGCCCTTTAGGGACCGTGGGAGCCCCTTATATGCCCTTTAGGGACCGTGGGAGCCCTTTAAATGGCCTTTAGGGACCGTGGGGGCCCTTTATAAGCCTTTAGGGACCGTGGAAGCCCTTTATATGCCCTTTAGGGTCCATGGAAGCCTTTTATTTGCCCTTTAGGAACCGTGGATGCCCTTTAATTGCCCTTAAGGGACCCTGGGAGCCTTTTATAAGCCCCTTAGGAACCGTGGAAGCCCTTTTTGAGCCCTTTCGGGACCGTGGAAGCCCTTTATTTGCCCTTTAGGGACCCTGGGAGCTCTTCATAAGCCCTTTGGAGACCGTGGAAACTCTTTATAAGCCTTTTAGGAATTGAATGAGCCTTTCAAGGACCTTGGGAGCCCCTGAGGAGTCCTTTAACAACTCTTAAGAAGGATCCACCTCCCCACTCACCGCTCGTTTTCCGGCAGTAGGAAGCCTTAAGGGGCCATTAGAGCCCCTTAAGGGAAGGCGGGAACCCTTTAGGAAACCCTTTAACAGGCCTAAAAAGAGATCCCTCCCCCTTCCCCCTCACCCCACCTCCTCCACCCTCCGCTCGTTTTCGGGCAGCGGGAAGCCGTGCAAGCCCTTTAGGGACCATGAATCCAAATAGAGAGCCATTTAGAAACCGTATGAGCCTTTTAAAGGCCTTGGAAACCTTTAGGGAGCCCAGTAATAGCCCTAAGAAAGAATCTCCCCCACTCACCGCTCGTTCTCCGGCAAGGGGAACCCGTCGAGAGACCACCGGAACTGCGGGGGCGGGTTGCCCGCCGCGACGCACTTGAGGCTGAGCGAGGGGCCCGGCTGCAGCTTGCGGGGCTCGAATCTGTACGCCAGCACGGGGGAGGATGCTGCGGGAGCGGGGGGAGGGGGGAGTTAGTGAAGGCTAAAGAAGCAGGAGGCTTTTGAATCTTGAGGGAGTTGGGGGAGATATGAGAGGCTGGGGGAGCAGGAGGAGGAATGGAAGGCTTGGGGGAGTTGGGGGAGATATGAGTGGCTGGGGTAGCAGCATAACTATCAGTAATTATGAATCAAAATACTATCTAATTTTATCATTAACTTTCACATGCTGAGAGAAGTTAAGAAATGAAAAATAATTTGGCAAATAAATTCAGTTCCCTTAGGGGATATGCCTACTTTATTTAAAGAATTAGCACACATTCCCAGGGGGAAAATGTGAGGTCCTGATTTGAGAGGTAGGTAGGCCTATTTTTCGTTGAAATAAAATGTCTTTTGATTGGTTAAGGACCATTTTTTCGGTTGACTGCTGTCCTGTTTTTCTGCACCTACTACGTTTATCTTCCTGTTTCTTCTTGTTTCATGAACTTCATCGTCCACTTACTATTTCTATGCACCTTGTGCATAGATTCCGCGTTCCCCTACCTCCATATCAAATGGTGCCTTCTTCTTTCTCTCTCTGAAACACCTTTGTTGTGGTTAGGGAGGCTCAAACTACCATCTAATTAAATCAAATTAGTTCAAAAAGTTCTTTTCTAATTATGTCGTTCTCTTTGTCTTGAAGAAGTAAGTAATACAACTCATACCGTGAATGTAAGTAATATCGTTCGCTCCATCTTCCAAGAGTCAAATAAAAACACCAAATTTTTTAATTTTATCTCTCACTTGGTAGTCAACTCATACGACCAGATTTTTCTAATTTTATCATTCACTTTGAAGTGTGAAAACGAATTCAGCTCATACAACCAGGATTTCCTTATAATTTCGTTCACTTCGAAGTCAGCTCAAAAGAGCAAGATTTCCCTTATTATTTCGTTCAAAGTCGGCTCATGTGACCAGGATTCCCTCATAATTTCATTCACTTCGAAGTCAGTTCATAAAACCAAGATTCTCTTATGGTTTCGTTCACTTTGAAATGATAACGCGAAGTCAGCTCAAAAAAACCAGGATTCCCTCATTAAATCGCTCACTTTGAAGTGTGGACACAGTTAGCTCATAAAACCAGGATTTCCTAAAAATTTCGCTCGCTTCGAAGTCAGCTCATAAAACCAGGATTCCCTCAAAATTTCGCTCACTTCGAAGTCAGCTCATAAGACCAGGACTCCCTCATCACATCGTTCAGCTGGTCACGTGACCCACCTCCGAGAAGCAAGATGGCGGCGGCCTGGACCGTGTACCCCCGCGTTGACGACACCACGCACTGATACATTCCACGGTCCTCGCGTCCCACCGACGCTATGACCAGCGTGTCCCTGCTGCTGCCGGCGTATCTGCGTAGTGTGTTGATACGCGTAATGCGTGTGTTGATACGCGTAATGTGCGTGTTGATACGCGTAATGTGCGTGTTGATACGCGTAATGTGCGTGTTGATACGCGTANAGTACACGTGAGTACTCCTCCCCACCCCCCCAGTACACGTGAGTACCCCTCCCCACCTTCACCGTAATCTTAAATTTTTCTATTTAATTCAAAAAATTCCCCTCCTGAAACTAAGAACTTTTCCCCATATGTCAAGAAATTTTTCACCCAATTTCAATAAATATTTCAATGCTGGAAAGAAATTTCTTACCAAAAATACTAAAAATTTCCCTAATAAAGAAATTTTTTGTCTGAAATCAAGGCATCCCAGACCGTAACTGACGCGCGCAAAAATCGACCAGACCGAAAAATTTGAAAACGAAAATACGCTTTAACAGCAAAATTCACAGGATCCATAGCCACGCAAAGTTTAATTTTACGAAATGAGATATTAAACTTACACAGTTCAAAAACCGGAACTTTAATTAGAAACTTGATATAATTAAATTAGAATCAAAATGCGGCATTTTAATGGGCAGGTGGAGCAGGGCGATGGAGAACAGCGGGAGGGTATCACTGATACCGAGTGGCAACAACCGGTACGCCAAATCTGCAGGTCTTCTTCTGATCAGATCTGCGACCGTGCAGGTAAGAATAACATTAAAGAATCGGAAAAATAATCGAGCAAAAAACGATTAGATTATTGCCTGAAACATGACATAACTAGAACATGACATGAAAAAGTGGAGATTTAAATACGAAAATTTGTCGATTACATGTATAAATTTGTTAACTCCCATACAGCGACAAAAAATAACGTTATAAAAATTAGTAGTTTATTTAAATTTCCCAATTATTGTTAATTATCAACAACAACTAATTATACATAATCCAGTGAATAATTATTATTATTCATTATATATAATTACCAAGTTTATATAAACGATGGCCGTTATTGCTTAATTAACAGTCAAATACATAGTTACCAATTATGAAATATCCGTTCGTAATTAATAAGTTTTTGAATTTAATTACATTAAGTTAACAAGTTAACACTAATTAGTAATTACCTAATTATCTACTGTTATGTCTATTAATTAACAGTTATTGAAAACGATCAAAGAAACAATAATGAACTATCATTTAAACTTTCTGTTTATAATTAAAAATTAATTATGAATCTAATTAATAGGTATTTATTATAGTCGAATCTTTAAGGTAAATAATGTAAAGAAGTTAATCATCGTTTGAACTTTATCAATAATCGTAATCAAATCTTATTCAATCAATAATCGTAATTAATCAATAATGATAACTAAATCTTAATCAGTCAATTATCATAATCAATCAATAATCATAATCAATCAAAAATCATAATCGATCAATAATCATAATCGATCAATAATCATAATCGATCAATAATCATAATCGATCAATAATCATAATCGATCAATAATCATAATCGATCAATAATCACAATCGATCAATAATCACAATCGATCAATAATCATAATCGATCAATAATCATAATCGATCAATAAATAATCCTAATTGTTATCAACAATCGTAAAAATCTATCAATATTTCACAATTTCCACATTAATGTGTTATATAATCATCAAATGAACGTTCATGATAAATGATAATGTTAATCATTTACCATACCATTAAATTTATTTTAAGCCCTTCCTACATTATGTTCATCATATCCACATACAACATTCATATCATTCAAGATAGCATTCCATATGCATAACAATGTTGACCATATCCATAAGATCCTTATTTAACCCCCCTCCCTTTACCTCCTCTTTACCCTCCTTCAACCCCCTCTTTACCCACCTTCAACCCCCTCTTTACCCACCTTCAACCCCCTCTTTACCCACCTTCAACCCCCTCTTTACCCACCTTCAACCCCCTCTTTACCCACCCTTTACCTCCTCTTTACCCACCCTTAACCCTCTCTTCATCCACCCTTAACCCCCTCTTTACACCCCCCTCTACCCCCTCTTTACACCCCCCTCTACCCCCTCTTTACACCCTCTTTTCACCCTCCTTTACCCCCTCTTTACACCCTCCTTTACACACCCCATTACCCCTAGCCCTCTTTACCCCCTCTTTAACCGCCCTTAACCCCTCTTTTTACCCCCTTTTAACCCCCCAGGATGGCGGCCGTTACCTGTGCCACATCAACAATACGGCTGGCAGGCAAACTGTCGAAGTTGTCATACAAGTCACAGGTAGGCCCATCAAAAATTAAACTTGCATATTTCTTATATATACGCTTTCTAAATTCCCAAATTGTCTGCTAGTTGATTTTTATAGTACCAATTATTATACTTCGGGCTTAATATAGTATTTTAAATTTTACAGATTTTTTACGGGTATGCTTATTATAAAAAAAATTCTCATATTCTTGTAGGCTCTCTAAGTTCATAAATTGTCCCCAAGTAGGCCTACAGAAAAAAACTAACTTCCATTTTTTTAAAAACTTCCTTTTTTCCTGACGCATTTTGAACTGATTTTTCTAATTTTTAAATTGCAAGTTAAAGTTCTATCTATTCACTCCTCCTGCTACTCATTGCAAGGGTACACGTATTTATACATCAGTATGTCCGGTCTTTCACTAACCGAAACAGGGGAAATGCATGAATATAAATGATAAACAATGTCAAACTGAAACAAAGTGTATTTACTCGTAAATATCTGGACTACATCGCTACTTTAAGTACAGTATATTTGTTTATAAAAATCTAAAATACCTCGCTAACTGAAACAAAGCTGTTTTCCATTACCTGCAAAACTATTTTTTTCACTCAGAAAGACAGATTATTATAGGTTATAGGTTAGTCTCAGCCTCCCTAACCGCTACAAAAAGGAGCTTATGGAAGAGAGGATGGAGGAAGGCACCATTTTGTATGGATATTAGATAATGCGGAATCTATGCAGAAGGGGCATAGAAACAGTACGGTGGGAAAGAAGTTCATGAAAGAAGATCAAAGTTGAAGAAGAAAGCAATAGGTGCTGAAAAACAGGACAGCAGTCAACCGAAAAAAGGGGGTCCTTAACATAACAAAAACATTTCATTTCAACAAAAAGAAGGCCTACCTAACTCTCAGCTCGGGCCCTCACACATTTTTCCCCTGGGAGCGCTAATTCCCATAGATACAATAGTTGTATCCCCCTGAGGGGAATGAGAAAGACAAAATAAATTTGTTTGTATGGTTGAGGTTCAGTTGAACACTAAAGCGCTCAACACCTTCCATGTACCTGTGTCACCGTGGCCGAGTGGTTAAGAGCGCGGTCCTTTCACGGGAGGTCGCCGGTTCGAATCCTGGCACTGCCGGTGATTCTGCCGGGGAGAAATCTACGACAATCTTCTACGTGGATGGATACTGGGGAAAAATGTAAAATTATGTTCATTAAATAGCATTTGAAAAACCAAAGGACCAGTAATAACAATGGCTACTAATATTTTAATAATGGTATTCAATAAAACATTGTTTCGCCCAGAGCCCGTGGTAGCCCTGGTATCGCCACGGCGATTGGTCGTCGACATGGGCAAGAGGGCAACCTTCAGATGTGCGGTGCGCGGCCAGCCAATCACAGCCATCCATTGGCTGCACAACGCTAAGCCTATCTCAATGGACGTCAGGTAGGCCTCTCAGGCTAGGCCTATTACAGTGAACGTCAAGTAGGCCTCTGTGATACGGTAGGCCTATCTCAATGGACGTCAGGTAGGCCTCTGTGATACAGTAGGCCTATCTCAATGGACGTCAGGTAGGCCTCTGCTAAAGGCTTAAGGCTAAGAGGCTAGGCCCATTTCTATGGATGGCGTTTGTGATAGGCTTGAAGCTAGGCCTTTCTCATTGGACGTTAGGTAGGCCTCTGCTAAAGGCTCAAGGCTAGACCTATGTCAATGGATGGTCTTCGTGATGGGCTTAAGGCTAGGCCTATCTCATTGAACGTTAGGTAAGCCTCTGTGATACGTTAGGTCTACCTCAATGGACGTTAAGTAGGCCTCTGTGTTAGGCTTGAGGCTAGGCCTATGTCAATGGATGGCCTTTATGATAGGCTAAAGGCTAGGCCTACCTTAATGGACGTCAGGAAGATAGGTTCAAGGCTAGGCCTATTTCAATAGATGCCAGGTAGATAGGTTGAAGGCTAGGCCTATTTCAATAGATGCCAGGTAGATGGGGTCAAAGCTTGGCCTATTTCAATACATGCCAGGTAGATAGGCTCAAAACTAGGCCTATTTTAATAGATGCCAGGAAGATAGGCTCAAGGCTAGGCCTATTTCACTAGATGCCAGGTAGACAGGCCTCTGTGATAGGCCTTTTAAATGTCTACATACAAATACTGAACCTGACGCGTGGTTTTGGTACACTTTGATACATGTACCTTTGCTAACATGTGATTTTTGAAACGTATTGAAGTTCACGCGGCTATATACTGACACTGTTAACTGACGTATTAATACACACATTACGCGTATCAACACACACATTACGCGTATCAACACACACATTACGCGTATCAACACGCACATTACGCGTATCAACACGCACATTACGCGTATCAACACGCACATNAAATCATTTATTTCGTTGCAAGAGCTATGACTATTGTTGTTTTTAACTGGCGTTTTACTCATGTATTGTTACGCTATAACTTCGTTCACTAAAAGTGCGATAACTTCGACTTCGTTTACTAAATGCGCGGTAAGAATAATAATTAAATTTTTCTTGAGTTTTAACTAGCATTTTTACAATCAGGTAGCTGTACACGTTTTTAGTCGTGGTCTCGTACGATCCATGCTTTATATAATGGCGTTTTTTTTTGTTATACCGCTTCCGCAGCCCTTGTAACTTTTTGCTTTGCGTTGATGTACTTGAACTTTAAGCATTGCATTTATTGGTTTACCCAGTGTTTTGGTGTTGTGTTTTTTTTTCTGTGACGGACGGTGCTATCTGCGTTTTTGATTAGAGTTGTTTTTGGAAATGTTCAAACCTAAAAAATTTCGGTTATATTTTTTTTCTCGGCCCAAAAAATTTTCGTATGAGGGGGAGGTATGTGCCGCCCTTCGTGTATTCGTGTACCGAGCCACATAAAAGCGCTTGTTGTGTATGAGTAATCGCACTTTGATCGAGCTCTTCCCGCCGATAGCATCGGGCTAAGCAAGCTCCGGCTCCAAGTAAACCACCCGGAACGTTGCCGCCTTTCATATCCTACCTGACACAACGGAGCCCCACAGAACGGCACACTACGGACGAAGTAGCAACAGTGCATCGCCTACAACAACTGCGGAGATCGTGCGACAGCGTGCGACAACTGAAACTACAATTTGAGATAAGTAAAGCAGCAACAATTGTTATAATTGTTATAGTACCGTTGCAGCCCATATTTTCATTGAACGTAAGTCAGGCAGTGTGCAGCCAGCAGAGGTAGAGTTATTGCAGGCAGTTTTTTTTGCATAAGCCAGTGCGTGCAGGCTTCAAGGCCAAACGACGGCTGCACTGCAGTAAGCGCAAGCAGTGTATTTAATGAACTCTAGATGTGAGATGTTTTTAAGAGTTTAAGAGAGCTGTTTTTAAAGTGAGTGACAGCAGCATTTTTCTATTTTTTACGAGTGTTAGTGGAAGTAATTTGAATTTTTAAATTAATTTTAAATTTATTTAAATTAATTTTGGCTTGTTTTAATCACTGTTTTATAAATTTGTGGTGTAAGATGTGTAATACCTAGACACCTAACTGTTAACGTAATAATGTCTGCAAAAACTGAGACCAGAGTTGTTGGACCGAGTGATTTAGTAACTGATGTTACTATCTTAACTAAATTAGTTCAGAATGATCTAACCTACCATGTTTTCGCTAAAATTGAGTTACGGTCCGAGCATTCTAGACCGCCTGAACTAAATCTGTTGGCGACAAAGCCATAGTTTACCGTGAAGCATTTGTCGTATTTGTCGTGACTGCGAAGGTGACATTTCGAGAGTAACAGAGAAACAAATGTTAGAAAAACAGAGTCAGTAATAGCCGCAGTGTAACTAGTAACCAGATTCGTAAGTCTGAGTAATTAGTGGCGTGACTATAGTTTAACCATTTATTGTGAGTTTTGAAGTTCATTTATGAGTTTTTTGCTGGTTGTGTCTGGTGGGATGTTGGCGGAAGTGACTGTCATTTAGGATGTTGCTTGCGGGAAGCAGTGACTGTCAATTTGCCCAAAGGTAGTGCTGAAGACCTTTGTAAAACTAAACTTTCCAGCATTAGAGAATAAGAATATTGTTGCAAGAGAATCGTTGCCATTATTAAGAGAATAATTCGCTGTATTAACAAGACAGGAATTGAGAGATAGAGCACGATTAATACAATGCAGCTGAAGTAGTTACCTGTGCTAAGAAAAGCATCAGATGCCGGGGCATAAGTGTCGCGAGAGAAGAAAATAATGTGAAAGAAAGGATACCGGGGCATAAGTGTCGCGAGAGAAGAAAATAATGTGAAAGAAAGGATGCCGGGGCATAAGTTGTCGCGAGAGAAGAAAATAAGAGCGGTAAATGGTACCGTAAGTTGCATTACAAGGCTGTAGATATATCTGGGAAATGGTTTAATAGTACCAGGTAAATTTACCAGCGAAGTAATAGCATTGAATGTAAGCAGACAAGTGAACAAGCTTTGCGATAGCACTCTGACTTTAGTTCATAATTTTTGGTGGAATGAATACCATTGATACAATGACAATCAGAGCATTGTAGATTGCGATTGTCATTGTGCTGGCGAATTGAAGAAGTACCAAAAGAGAATAATAAGTAATGAGTTGTCAAGTAATGAGGTATAATGAGAGGCGATGTGCGCCCATTAAGTAGCCACACGTGGTGGTCTGGTAATTAAAACGAGTAATAGAGTAAGAGTAATAAACGAGTAAGTGGAATAAGTAAGAATGTGCAGTTGCGAGGCAGCGCGTGCAGAGAGAGTGCGTTGCCAGAGGCAGATATTTTTTTTTTGAGCGCGATCGGCTCAAGGCCGATCAGAACTGACAGCAGCACAGGCTTTGCAGAGGCTGTGATGTTAGTATTACTGTGAAGCAGTATATGACTAGGTGAATAGTCATGAGTATGACTGGTGGATAGTCATGAAAAAGATGTGTTTTGGACTATTAACGGATAATTGACGAATGCACATTAATTAAAAGTAAGAGCAAAAAATTTAATTTATTTCTTAGTCATTTGTCAAATGAGAGAGGCCTCAATTCATTTAGTAATTTTTGAGCACGTTTAAACGATCAAGTGCGCCAAAACAGTCATTTTACAAGCCTACTCGAATTTCATGATCAGTAAAATTTTGTGCCATGTAATTTAAAATATATTAATCGTAAAAAAATGCAATTTCTCGTCAAGAATACCAAAATTTTCCACTGGACAATTTCCAAATGATTGAACGATTAAAATTCAAAGCGTTTAACCTAAAAATTAATTTTTATTTTTTACAACTATTCGTGTACGTGTACCATATACGAGTAAAGTGTGTAAAGTATGTTCTTACGTATGTTTCTTATGTGATCAGCTATGTATTGCAGTGTGTTGTTTTCTATGCTTCACTATAATTATGTATACGCTTTTTGTTTAGTATTTAGTGTTTAACGTGTTCATTCGCTATGTCAGTGTAGTGAATCTCTTGAATTCTTTAACTTTTGGTTTCTGTGTTTTTTTAATACCGTGTTTAACCAAAATGGTGAGTGCTTTGAACTCATTTATTTTCACAGTTTATTCTTGCGAACTGTGGAATTTGCTGGTTATGTTCTATTACTATTTGTTTTTTTTCTTTCGTTCACGCTTTATCATGAACGCTTACGTTCGGCTAAAAAGAATTATATGTCTGCGAAATGCAATCGCTGACGCGGCTAAACGGTCGAGGCGAATGCTCTCGAGGCCTCAGCAAAATGCAAAATTAATTCGAGGTATCGTGAAAAGCTA
>JACJUY010003776.1:54607-77380 GCA_014220935.1 Platorchestia sp. MABIK | reverse complement strand
CTACGACCAACAGTGTTTAAACAACTGGAACAATGTTGTATTATTGCTTTTAGCAACTTGCTATTAGAAAGGACATAGCAAATATTTTTCCTAAACAGTTCCAATGAGATAAATTACTTTTCAATTGAAAGTTTTTTTTATTTTGACGAGTGCTTAATTACCTTCACACCATGATTTTATCGACAATAAAATTTTTTGTCCCTGTGCGTAACTATTAAAAATTGTGAACTTCTACATTATGGGGGAGGAATTGACTTAATTAGAAGTTTTGACTTAACTTTGATCTTCAAGTTTGGTAATCATATTTTTACCATTGGTAATTGTTCATTTGTTTAACGATTTGTTCGTTCATTTTTAGTAATACCTATTAATCATTTATCTTTGTGCTTTTGTGTCACCATGGTTGTAAGTTGGTGTAACCGGCGGAGTTAAAACTTGAAATGTGTTTTTCTTTTCGGCGTTAGGTAATAATGCCATTTTCCTTGTTTCTAAATTTTTCGATGCAATTTTTACTGCGTTATTTCCTAATTTGTTTATTTATTTCCGTTCACTTACCGTCATAAAGTTGTAAATCCAGTTCGTTAATGTGTTAATGGAAATTAGCGCATTATTAATTGATAATTCACCTTCGTGCAAGGGAAGGATAACAAGAAAAATCATGCTTTATTGAAACCGATCAGTTAGCATTTCCTTTTGTTTTCTGGTTGAGGTTAACTCGGTTTTGATGTGTTTAACTCGCTTTTGATGTTTTATATAATCTATTGTAATCGATTAATTTTATGGTTTAAACGAGTTCTGCGGCACACAGGTATTGATCCCGTAAATTGTTTTACTAAATATTTAAATATCCGATCTGACTTGTGTTATCTCGACTTTACGAGTGTGATCTCTGAAAACATAATTTGAACTCTACGGAGCGTGTATCCCTTTTTCCTTTCGATTTATCATCGGTACTTCATGCATTTTAGCCTTCATGCATGAATTAGTCAATCGATTTGCCTTGTTACGGACTGCGTCATAGATGTTTAATCACGCACGCTTCACTTGGTTATTTTGTAACCAGAATTATATTCATGCTTATCGTTTGACGCTGTATTTGCTTGTTAATTTTATGAGTAATTTCATGTTTTAAGCTATTTACGCATTCATGTGTTTAATTTTTACGCATAACTCGTTTGTTATTAAATGCGCGGTAAAATTAATAATTTAATTTTTCATGAGTTTTAACTAGCATTTTTACAATCATGTGTCTATTTACGTTTAGTCATAGTCTAGTACGACCCATGCACTATGTAATGGTGTTGTACCGAGTACTCTAATTTTAAAGTTTGAAGAAAAGGGTATTTTTAATTTTATCGCTTCAGCCCCCTTAATACTTTTTGCTTTGCGTTGATGTACTTAAACTTTAAGCATTGCATTTATTGGTTTAACCAGTGCCATAGTGTTGTGTTTTTTTCTGTGACGGACGGTGCTATCTGCGTTTTTGATTAGAGTTGTTTTTGAAACTGTTCAAACCTAAAAACTTTGTTATATTTTTTCTTCTCGGCCTATAGTTTTCGTATGAGGGGGAGGTATATGCCGCCCTTCGTGCGTTCGTGCACCGAGCCACGTAAAAGCGCTCGTCGTGTATGAGTAATCGCATTTTGACCGTGCTCTTCCCGCTGGTAGCACCGGCCCTAAGCAAGCTTTGACGTCCAGTAAACCACTCGAAACGTTGCCGCCTTTCTTATCCTACCGGACACAACGGAGCCCCAGCCAAAGGGCTCACATTGCCAAATTCCTTATTTATAAACCACGCACAAATATGAAAATTAGACTATATATAAACAATTGTATAAAAAGTTAATACTGTACCTAAAACCCATATATATTTAATTCAAAAATTAATGGGAGCCTCTATAATAAATACGTTAACAAAAGTTTTCTATATCCGATTTTTATCTCGATAATTTTCATCAAAATTATTGTAGGAATATTTCAGAATGTTCTAAAACATTCCACTACTTAGTAACCGAATTTTGTCAGTATTCATCTCCAATAACGTGTCATTGATACAGCAGCTCTCGTTCTTAAAGGTCGAAGGCATGGGTAAGAATAAGGACATCAATCAGCCAAGACCTTCGCGAACGTATTAGGAGCTTCATAATAAAGGTTTGGGATTTTGGAAGATATGTGCACATTTGTGTGTTCCTATAGCCTTGGTTGGAACCATAATACGTCAGTGGAAATGCCAGAATAAGATTCTCAGTAAGCTTCGAACTGGCCGTCCACGGAAGATTAACGAGCGTGCTGTTAGAAAATTGATCCGAACAGGAGTGGAGAGAACTCAAACTACTCGTGAAAAATTGAAGGATGATCGAAGCCAGCAAACACACGATAAGAAGGGCACTACGCTGTGAAGGTCTTCGCTCCCGCATCCCTCGTAGAACACCTCTTCTCTACAAACGTCGCGTCAAGGCCAGGCTAAAGTATGCCGACGACCATTTAAACAAGCCAGCAGCGTTTTGGAACTCCGTATTGTGGTCAGATAAAGCCAAAATCGAACTGTTTGAGAGAAACAGTACAAACCATGTTTGGAAGCAACAAAATGAAGTGTATATACCAAACTGCACCATAACCACTGTTTAGTTTAGAGGTGGCTCAATCATGTGTGGAGATGTTTCAGCTCATCAGGGGAAGAACAACTCCTACCTTCAGCTCGTTTGTCAAAATTGACACGTGGATGAACCCTCCAACAATACAACGATGTGAATCAAACTGTAAACGAATCTAAGGAATGGTTGAGAATATAGAAGATAAACATTTTAGAATGGCCAAGTCAAACCTCGGATATGAATCCGATCGAGAACTTGTGCAGGGAATTGAAATTGGAGATTCAGAAGAGAGGCCTCAATAACGTCACTGAACTCGAAGAAACTTATATTGAAAAATGGAATAAAACTGCATCTGAAACTTGTAAAAGGCTGGTAGTGAACTACTCTATACGTCTCGAAGCCATAATTATAATAACGGCTTTGCAATGAAGTATTAATGTATGTTTATCTCAAAATGTGCTGTAAACTTTTGTACTCGTATTTATATACATGTTCCTATACATTTTTTCAATTAAATATTTGTTGGTTTTAGATATATTATTAACCTTTACATATCATTCTTTTTACATAGTCCAGTTTTCGTAATTGTCCGTGGTTTGGAAATGTGGATTTGGCTATTTTATCAAAGTGTTGTATTGCTTTGCCCACACTGTACAAATGGTGGAGAATGAATTTGTTTTCATAGTTTCTATTTTAATTCCGTCGCTGTTTTTGATTTGAACTTTGTAGTCATGAGCTTTGTAGTCTTTGTAATTCCTTAATTTAGAATATACAAAATGTAAGTCTAAAAATCACGTGTTTTTGTCATGAAACCTTCGATATACGTATAGGTTGATAAGTAATTTCCATCAAAAATCGAAAAATTTTATACCTCGAAATCCTAATGTGATAGACAAAAATTAAGCTTCTATTCGTAATCAGCGGCCCAAATTTAGTTAGTATTTGATTTTAAACTTTATGCCAAAAATATCGTGTTGACCTGTGTAATGTATCAATTTCAAAATACATCCGATCCCAACTTTATATTTTCAAGCCTTTACAGATCAAAATATTTCGAAACATGGAAATGAAAAAATCAGGGGAGAGAGGATAAGTTGTACAATGTATCGTCACTAGTATTGTGGTTTTTGTCTTTCAACTTGTATTTTCATACATTGCGAAACTAGATTACGCAACAGAGGTAATACATTATTCCGTGCTTTTCTCTATCATTTGTTTCGACTTTTGGCATGGGTACTGCAATACTGTGTACATCAACTAACCATTTTTATGTTGAGACATTTTGAAACCAATGATGCTTTTTGTATCATCTGTATTGAAATAAATGTTCTTCCTTTTTTATTTTCTTTCAATGTTCATGATTGACTGTATCGTCCCATAGTCACAATCAGGCATGAATTTATCCGTAGCTGAACTAAGCATTGACGCGTCTTGTCTTTACGACTGACGTCATTGAGAGTTCTACATAATTAAACTAAATAACTGTCACCGAAGAACATCATCATAATTTATTTCTTGTGCGGGGACTGAGATCAAAACGATCTCTCCTACAACTTCTCATTTTTCCGCCAATCTCTCCGATAGGATTGCAAAGCACCACTAATCCCCCAACAGGAGCACGAAGCATCACTAGCCTCTCTTATTTTGGATTAAACTCTCGTCCAAGAACTGACCTCTCTTGCGCCTCTTGTTGTTGGGTGCGTTGGCTGGGTCAAGGAGGTCGAGAGCAGCCATGGCTTGGACGCGCTTCACGTTGTCTCTGCTCCACACCTCCCCGTCGTAGTCACCTCCGATGTTGGCACGGCATTCGATCTGGAATGCAGAAAGTAACTTCGCCGTGATCCAAAGGGTTACTCCGCTGTTACCCAAAAAATTACGCAAATGATTTCTGAAGAGTTTCTTTGCAGATGTTCAAAAAGTTACTCTGCTGTTATCAAAAAGTTACTCAGCTGTGACCTAAAGAGTGACTCAGCTTTTACCCAAAGATTTACTCTACTGTCACTCAAAAATTTAACCCAATGCCGCTAAACACTGAAAAAATTACTCTGCTGTGTTTCAGAGAGGTACGTCATTGCGTTCCAAAGAATTATTCTGCTGTGTCCTAGAGTTACTCTACTGTGTTCCAAAGACTCTCTTAGCAGTCATTCGAAGAGTTACTTCACTGTGTTCCAAAGAGTTATTTTATTATCATCCAAAGACTTACTCGCCAGTCATCTGAAAAGTCACTCTTCTCTCACTGATGTACCATTCTCTCCTCTGTCCCCCAAAGAATGACTGTTGTTTTCCATAGAGTTATTCTGCTGCCTGCCAAAGAATTACTCCGCTGCAATCCCCAGAATTACTCCGTTGCGATCAAAAGAGTAACTGTGTTGCACTCTAGAGAATTACTGACAATTTAACATAAATGATTTCTTACGATATAGGTCATGAGCAGTTGAAATTAGTTACGTTCTAATTACATTTTTATTGAGCTATACACCTAGTTCATTCATTACCCTTTAGTTTTCCTCCGTGGATGCATTATTAATGTTGCCGCTCTCTCGGATGTCTTCTTCTAGGTGACTGCACTTGTCTGATATTTTTTGTTACTTATAATGAAACAAAACCAGTTTCCGAGAAGTCTTTTGTAGTGAATTTCAACATAGCGGAATACACTACGTCAACAGCGACTCTTGATCAAAGCTCCGAAACTCTTGCTCCGAAAAGAAAGAATAGTAAGACAGCAACTAATTCTTTATATTGAGATGTTTGAAAGATGTTGTCATCAAATTGTTTTCTAAAATAAATTCACAACAGATTCAACCAATGTTAATTAGTCCGCGGTGAAAACTTCGAAGCTTTACTAGCCATTCTTAAATTAAATTGAATTAAACATATGCCTTTGTCTTATGTATTTTCGTGCTTTTCCTATGTTGAATTCTATTTTTGATAACTTACGTGATATAAGGGCAGTTGATGGAAAACGCAAAAGAAGCACAGCGGACGTGAGTACATTCACAATCTGAGCTGAAGGATTCGGGGAAAATAGTTTAAGATTTTTCAAACGTGTTGAAATATGAAGTGTCAACAACAATGAATACTTCAGATCAACGTTCCATGGAAGTCAGAAGCTCAACCAAAAGGAAAATAATTAAACAGCAACAGCAATGAATCGAAATGACTGTGAATTTTTTTAAATTCAAAACCTACCGATCTCGTTAGAGTCTAAGCTGTATCCGTTAATTTTTTACTGCTCAGAGATATTCGCCCACATTTCAACAGGAATAATTTGATAGCAAAACCGTCGCATCACGGCTTCGACAACGAGGGTCACCATGCTCATTACCAATTCACCAAAACTGCAACTTACCTCCTTGGTGACGGCCATAGAGCTGTCCTGTTGGAGGTCGGTGACGAGGCAGTTGCAGGACACGAGACCGCCTTTAGGGGCCCTGCTTAGCTGGCCGGGGGAGAGGGCGTACAGCAGGCAGCAAACGCCCTTCATGTCCGACCACATGCTCGGGTCATTCCTGCAGCAGGTCAACCATGTTTTATTCATGACATAAATCCCATGCAAGTTTGCTAACGCCCTACACAAGCCTCAGTTATGACACAAGTTTAACACAAAGTTTGCAAACCTCCAAGACAAGTATCACCTAGAAATTGTAACGTCCTACACAAGTCCTAATTAAATCTCACACTTGATGCAAGTTTTGAAAATTCATACACAAGTCTCACGCCAATCAATATTACAAGGGTTTACCACGCCACCTTAGGACTTGAATTGAAATTAATTTGCATGCATGGCCTTAACGATACATCACCACAAGCGTTCTGTTATATTTTTGCTTTGCTGTTCTTGATGCTGCCTTACTTCTCTTTCCTTCAGTCCTCCTACCCACTCCGAGTTCGTTTCGAGCTTCCTTACTTCTGCACTGTTGCTTATTGTACCGTTAATAAAAAATCTTTTATTCCTTCCTGTAGGTAAAAATTAGTATAAATAAAAAATTCCTCGTAAATACGAATAAAAACTCTATATGTTAAAGAGGACTGCAAAAATTCTGAACTCCGCATTTTACCTGATCCATTCATCAAGCATTCCGGACATCTAGCGTTCCGTAGGAAGGGAAATAATCATGCGAACGCCAGCATGATTATTACTGCTGACGCCAGCTGTACGAATCGTGCACTAATCAGTTCAATGATAAATGGGAGGTATTATTCATTTTCTCCCCACAAAAGAGTATAATACAGAAAGGAAGATGGCGAATTTTAAATAATGAAACTTAGCACAAGGTATACATGAATATGTTCCTAAAGATTATCGTGTATAGATTCAACGACTCGCACTAGGATGCGTGAAGTATCTGAGGGCACCTTAAGAAAAACAGTAACTGAAACTGTTAATCGTTGAAACTTACAATTTCTTGAAACAAAACAAGTAAACATAATACTAACCTACGTTTTATTCTATCTATCCTCCTTTGGCTTCTATCAACGACTCAATTCGAGTCCGAAAGTGACTACAAGCTTTGGCCAGGTGGTCCTTATTTATGTCCTCCATTTCTCAGGCTGTTGCTTCCATCAAAGAGGATTTGGTATTGTGAAGATGCTTATTAACTTCCTTTTCAAGAACACCCCACATATATTAATCCAAAGGATTAGTCTGGTGAGCTAAAATGCCATAAGTTTGATGTGACTTGATCATGAAAAGTCTCAACCATCTAATTCTGGGTTTTGAGAGCTTTATGGGATGGAGCCGAATCTTGTTGGTAGACATATGTAGGTCTTCAACTGGCTACGCTGTCTTAACAAAGGCTTGAAGAGTCTCGACTTAGGCATGTGCATTGACTCTAAGGCCATACGCAAAAAAATGAGAAGGCATGAAGTGCCTTCACTGCTAACAACACCGAAAATCATCACTGTTGCTGGAAACTTCGTGTTATGAGTGAATCAGAGCGTTGACAATGCAGTTTTCTCTTGCTCATGGATAATTCATCTTTATGGTTTTCGTTCAGCTCCTTTGTAACTTTGCAATCGAAAGATCTGTCGACTTTTAGAAATATTGCACTAAATTGCTGTGTTTCATTTTTATAGACGCTATTACAGTGAGTCTTTTTATTTCATTAGTTATTGTAATTTATGCCATGGTATCTTCTGAAATAAAAACTACAGTAATTATTATCGGGTAAGTTTAAATTGCAAAAATATGCGTGTCCTCAGGTAACGCGCCGTACAGTATTCATCATGCCTTATCAAATTTTTTCATTTTTCAAATATCGTGTGCCTGGCTTTCAGGATTCGCTTGGAATGTCTCTTGTTATGATGCTTCCCTTGTCATCTTTTGTCTGGTTGAAATGACAGTTTGAACATTTTGTGTTCGATTATCATACATCTCCCATGTATTCGCATAAAATATTAATGCGTGCGAGCAAGATGTAACGAATAAATGGAACACGCCGAAACTGAGTTTTTGAAAAAGCATCATGATAGTCGCGAGCGACTTCGAGAATGATCGCTTCTATAACAGCTACCATTTGAAAAACCAGGCCTAGGAGATATTTAAGGGATTTTCCCTAGCTAGTCGAAGTGCCCGATTAACCATTTCTACCTCGACATCGAGCGTATTTATTTAAAATGTCTTGGAGCCTCCTCAATAATGCTTCTCTCGCGTATCCTAAAGTAAATATTGTTCATTATAAAGAGGTTGGTTGCAGGCAAAATTTGCTTAATTTCGCCTAGTAATGTTTAACATTGGCATTGTTTATTATCAATACATTTTTTATTTTAAATTCATCTGCAATACGCTGAATCATGCTTTGTACAAGATACTAATTACTTACTAGTTCATCAATAATTTAATACTTCACAGGTTTCGAACAATTCAACAGTAATGAAACCAATAAATCTAAATTTACAAACAATTGAGGAAACGAAATCATATGACAACGATTATAGAAACAGCTGAAGTTAAGAATCAGGATTAATCATAACGCACTTAACATTGGTGTCAACGTTGATGGGGTGAAAAACAAATCCCATTGTAGCTGTAGTTGAGATTATTTAAACAATTAACGAAAAACCTAAAAAGGGATCATGATAGCACTTAACAAATGACACACAAGTCCCAAACAACTACGCACCCCAGAGCCTTGGCGACGATGTTGCTGATAGCGCTCCTGCGCCCTCCATCCAAGCAAGGCATGAGCGCACTAGCGGCCAGCATCTAGGGGACCAAAGACAAGTGAACTCATGTCTTACATGTTGGTAACTAGCATCAAGGGAACCAAAGATAGGTGAGCGCAAAAAGGTTAGAATAATGGAACCGGCATCATCGCTTTAGCGTGAAGCCTGTGGAGGCGGACAGTCCATGCAACGGGGGTGGTGCGCACTTAGTCACTAGCAGTCAGAAGAGTAGGACGCCGCTTATCCATGCTGTGTTCAAGGACTACTTTTCCAATATGCCGCGCTCAAGCATTATGCACAAGTGTAGTAGCACTTTCAAAAAAGATTCAGACATAAGTTTTCACATGTTCGTACAGAAATTTCATGAATTACAAACCTCAACAGGAATGCATTTAGCTAAAAAGTTAAAATCAAAGTACATAAATTATTTTCATAAAAGGATGAATGTCGAACTTGCTGTTCAACTTCAAAGTGATTTTGTTGCAGATGGACTACAATGTTGTCTAAATAATGATATTGATGATTTTAGCGGTTGTGAGGCAACAATAAAATTTTTTAGTGAGTTTGATATATTACAGTAAATTCCAGAAATAATTTGTCATACGGATGTAAGAAACCTATTAACTCAAATAATGCCGGTAATGTGTTTTATCCCCTTGATGAAGACACTTTGTATTTAAAATCACTTTACTGCCCAACATCTGGCAAACTAATGTGCGAGTCAGCCAGGAAAACAGGATTTATAAGATTTTTAATTTGTATTAAAAGCATTAACATATATTTTACAAAATTTTAAAACTGGGCATGAGTTTTTACACTCGTGTAAAATAAATCAAGATCATTTATAAATAATTTTCGGAAAAATTGGAAGCAGAGGTGGTTGTATAACAACCCAACAATAAAACAATTTGCTTGTTCCTATAAACGTCTATTTGTTGGCAACGAAATAAAAGATGTTCATAAGGGTTACTGCACGTCTTTTGAAGATGTAACAATTTGGACAGCATCTAGTAAAAGCAACGCATCTGTTTTAATTTCATCTTGCGCTCTAACAGAGCTTAAAAATTCGTGTTCTAAGAAAAGAATATTGTCTGACGATGTTCAATGTAAATATGCATGCAGAGACGATACATGTACCAAGATATTCTAAATAGAAGACTATTCTAATTTTTTTCTAATTTAGTGTATTTTTACAACGATGTTCCTTATATAGGAGAATACATGGTAGGAAAATTCAAATTCGTTCTTTGTTGTTAATCATATGTAATTGCTCTTTGTCAAAATACTGGTAATAAAAATTACTTATAGTTCATTGATCTTAAAGAAAAAATGCAATTGACCTATCCATCAAAGAATATCATTGGCTAATGTCTAATTGCTCAAAATGAATGTCAGCAAGATCTTGCTATGAGTACGAATCCCAACACTTACGACTTAAAAAAATGCTTCATTTCACACTTCGTATTTCTATTGAAAAAAAACTGTTCACGTCACTTCACAACTACTCTTTCGAAGTTGATCCTCAACAGAATTATGTTTATTCATTAATAAAATGTGTTGTACCTCAATATATTCCTTTTAGATGTCATCACTCTACTAAACTTTTTAACGAAACCATTCTTAAACAGGGAAACTTTACTCGTCAAATTTCAAATAAATAAACTTTCTTTCAGGTATGGAAATATAATGACTATTTTATTTAAAATGTGATACGGACAACAATGTTAAATTACTTTATTGTTGCAAAAATGTTCTTTGTTTAACTTACAACACATAGAAAAAAAATCATGTATGTGAAGCGTTAGTAATTATTCATTTCTTTACATAAGTAAATGTAAGTTGCTATGTAAATGTTTCTATGTAAATGTAGTTCTTTATCTTGAGCGAAGACACAACTGAAATATATGCCTAAGAAGAAAACCCCCTATGGCACGCCGAGTCCATGATGTGGAGGAGGTGAGCTTAAGTCCCCTCCACAGCTTCACTACCCCCACAGCGTGTACTAAATAGCGGGTGGGCGGGGCTTGGGACGGCTGATTTAGCTTCACTCGCTTGACTGGTAAAAGGTGGCGATGCCGCCTCCACTCATTCAACCTCCTTGGGTGAGCGCATGTCTTAAATGCCGGTGGCCAACATCTAGTGGTCAATGAGGAGTCCACACGACGAGTCTCTCACCGCTATACGTGCTCACGCTGTACTATGACCCCACGTACTCCAAACACAGTGGAACCCCAAGCAGCAGCAGGGCTACAACGACTGCTGACAACCCATATGAATTGCAATAAAGCCTCGCCGTCTACTGGGCCTAGAATGCTATTATTGATGACTGTTTTAACTGAGAAGAATTTTTGTGCGGGAATAAATTTTTCAATCCTATGAAATTTGTTTAACGCAGTTTTAAGATGGAATTAAAATAAATATTTTATTAGTTGCACTCACAGCATATGCATCGCTCATGATGGACAAAACATGAATCGAACTGTAATGCAGGTTTCGATACTTTACTCGACAAAATTGAGACAAAAATTTCTCTCAATAAATGTTTTTGGTTAGCACTGATTGAGCGATTTTTGGGGAGCGTCATTCTGAAGTTAAAAAGAAGAACCGCCGTCGTAATAAACGTATTCACTAATACGTTTCAAAATTCATGAATTCCATTATCAATGCCCCAGTTCATATATTCGTAATTAATCAGTAAAAATGATATTTAAAATTGAAGGGATAGTCAGGGCAAAAATTTCCGTCATTTTCCGACGGATTTGTCTGAAATTTTCACCATAGGGATCAAATCATGCAACGATTCTTTTTTGTTACCCAAAACTTTTATCCTCTTACAATTTTGAAGTTATAGAACCGGTAACATGCTTTCTAGATAGCTAATCGTATTATCTAAAGAAACACCGGCGTATATTTTTATATTTTGATTTGTTTAATTTTAGGAATTTTTTCCAAAAATGACATTGTTTAATTTTCATTTGTTTCTCATATAGTTTTCAAACTATGTCATTTTTTACAAATCAACTCCAACTTTTCTGTAGCCCTTTTTGAGTTCTATCAATTGAAATATTTGTCACTCCAGTACCTTTAAAACTGTGAGAGAAGATACATTACAAGGGACAGAAAGTTCGTGTTGGAGAGAGCCTAACCAACTCGGTGCACTGAGTGGTCTGCTGTTCAATCTAAATCAGAATTTGTTCACTGTGTGTTAGATTGTTTCGTTTTCGTACCAAAGTATTTAGACCTTGAGCAGATAAAATGTTCCTCAAATGAAAAATGGTGAACGTTGGGGATGGATGACTGCAAGGGACCGTTTGAGTAAGAAAAATCTGTCGTTTTCCGACGGATTTTTCTAAAATATTCACCTTGGGTGTGATATAATGCAACAATTCTCTTTTGATTCAAGTGCTTTCGTGTATTTTCATAAGCAATTTTTTTTAATTAAAAAATTGAAATGACGGGAAATGCTACTCTCCCACAATTTTAATGTTACAGGACGAGCAAATTGTTTTTAGGTAGCTAAATGTATCATACGAAGAAATATTGGAGTTGAATTTCGATATTTTGATTCATTGAATTTAAAAAATTTATTTCTAAAAATTATTCAATTTTTCGTTTTTTTCCTGTTGTTTCTCATAAAATTTTCGAATTAAATCTTTTCCTAAAAATCTACTCCAATGCTTCTGTATCTCTTTTTGAGATCAATCGAATGATATAACTGCCATTCTTGTGCCTGCAAAATTGTGAGAGGAGTAACATTTCAAACGACAATACGTGGTGGTCTCAACAAGCAATTGCTTGTAAACCGCCACACAAGCTTCAAGCTGTCATCCGCCACCCCACGTAACGGCGGATTTCGAGGCAGCTGTCGGATTGGTCAAAGTGCCACCTCACCACCAACCAATGGGGACGCGGGCCTAGCACGTTACCTAGCTCATCAGGCCCTATATAAGGAGGTGCAAGAGAAGCTCAACCTCACCGGCTCCGGTCAGGGGCGGCTCCAGTCTTCACAACACTCACCGAAGACGCTCCGCCAGCAACAGTCTCAACTTCCTCTACCGACACTTCGCAAGCAATAGTCACTCTACCACCATCAGTGCTGTCACTCCACATCGCCTGACAGTCCTCCAAGACGCATCTTGGTGCATTACTACATGACAGCAATCTTTTCCTCTTGTGCCATTGCTGTCAGCGATATTCGTAATAGAAGGGCCTTTATTCCAGTTGTGTTTCCTTACTCTGTCGGGTTAGTTGGTACCTCAGGCATTCGCTTCGGGCATTGATATTCAAAGTCCTTAGATATTCACAGTCTGTCCGGAACATAAAGTTTCTTGAAGGAGAACAATACAAATAAGTTAAATTTTTTCAGGAGAGTCTGACAAACTCGTCACTTGGCGCACCAATGACTGGCCTTTCGCAGGCTGTAGTAGACGAACGAATGCAATGACAAGGCAGCGAAGCACATCGTGAGATTCAGAAGAAAATTCACTATAACGTGAGCTAAAAATCAGAAAATTGACTATATTCGGATTTTAGAGCCCAGACAAAATAAGTCCCATTACCTTAATGAGATAGAGCGTTTAAATTATTAAATTATTGGAAACTTTGGGATCCACAAGTGCAGTATCATTTGGGTTAATATTAAAAAAAAAAAAAAGTTCAGAGCAAAAGTCTTCACACTATGGGAGAATTGGAGCAGCATTTCACAGGCTGGCTTCAATTGTAAAGATGAAGTGATCCTATGAGCAAAATCATGATGCCACCTTACCCAGATTTTAAAAGTAAATTTTCAGTACAATTGAGACATCAATAATTAGTATGAACAGGACATGAAGTATTTGGGAACCTATGCTTGGAGAGTAATTTCAACTACTTAGGAATTTTAATGTTTCGGATAATTAAGTAACTTCATTTCTGATGGTAAATCTCCTCAGGGAGAAATTTGAGGGATATTCAGTAATGTTAGCGTAAAAAGACAGTAAGATGGAAAAGTTCTTTAGCTCCTTAATTAAAAAAATTAACTGATTCTGACAACGTTTTCACGAAGTAGAACCTTTGCAGCTATGTTCAATTAAGGCATAAGAAAACGTGGAAGCATACAGACTGTTTCACCCTGGTTCTTTTACTTAACAACGCTGATACACAGACATACTTTCGCAATACATAGTAGTTCTTGCCACTCAGGCCAACTTTAGAAAAACATGGCTGTCACACCGACAAACGCCACAACAGCCTGTTTGATCAGACGTAGCTGCGCTGGTCTTGTATAACTTCTCCTGTCACCCATGACTTCTCTTGCAGTGCATTGTTACTTCTGCCCCAAAACAGGACGGCAACTCACGTTGAACACCCTGAGAGCTGCGGGGGCTGCCTCCTTGGTGATAGAGTTGAGGAGGTCTGCAGGAGCGAAAAGCAGCAGCTCGCCGTACTGGGCTACATCTGCCGCGGTGATCACCTCCGGCCAACCCTGAAGTAAACAACGCTTTGGGGCACTCGAAACCTCTCGCAAACACTAATGCCTCCCAAGAACCAAAGTATTTGGAACCACGTACAAACGAGGTCCAAGAGGAACTTTACGGAGTCTCAGGCTACTCGAAGCCACAAAACCCCGAAATACTCGCGATCATGAGGAGGTCTGGAGCACCCTATGTCATGCTAAACTCATGGACACTAGAAACAAAAAAGAAACTCGTGCACCATGAAGCTAATGAGTGGCAACTAAGAAATCCATGTGTTTTGAAACCATCTGGTCAAATTTAGGCTCATGTTTCTAAACCGCAACGATTGCGAACCCGACTGATGATTCGGCGTTAAAAAATTCCAAGAAATGCTACATTGATCACTTCAGTCGTAGTGATACAATTTCTACCCCAAAATGCCATCTCCATAATTCGAGTGTCACAATATCAGTGCAAAACTCAATTTGACGCTAAGAAAAGTGTCGATAATTTACCATCACAAAAATTCAGAAATTGACACTGAACATACGAGTTACTAGCATTCATGCAAATTAGAAGCTTCATTTGAAAAGATAATACTTTCCAGTCCTTCTGCTCTGATTTTACGAGCATCACATAGAAGGTAAATTCGTTTCCGTTGAAAAATTGATATTATCTGTTCGAGTGGGATAGAACCGAAGTCAGTTTTTGAAAGGTCATAAGGAAAATATCTCAATCGGTCATCAGGAAAATATTTACAGTTGAAAAATAATCAAAAATACTCTTTCCTGTAAAAATTAGCATGAATTATTGGCAAATATTTCTCAACAGCTGTGTTTACATCATGTACGTTGGTTCAACTATCCTGAAAACATTCATTCTCACATTTATTCATCTATTAGATCACGTACGCAACACAAATGTGAAAATTTTTTCCAATATAGGCACGATTCTTCACTAAATAATTGAACCTGTGCTTCTTGATACAAACTACTGACAAACATTCTATTAACCAAGTGATATCAAAACTGAGGGTTTAAACCTTAGGTAATTGATCCAAAATGACACCAATCCTCAAGTTAGGTAATTGGGCAAAAAATGCTTCAAAGTTAGCTCGTTGGCCCAAAAAGGGAAAATTTCTAGCTTAGCATATTGGTACAAAACATCATACCTTCTAAGCTTAGTACATTGACACAAAAAGAACGAAGGCTCCAAGCTTTGTTTATTGGCTTAAAATTATATTAATGTATGATGTTATATCAATAACACAATAATAATATCATGTCACTGTGTCGTGTATCGTGTGTTTGCAGTGAAGACGCTTGTTGCATTCCGAAACAAAGTACCAATATACTATTGTAGCCCTTGGGGTAAATAAATAGTTCATTTAAATTGTTAGTTATAGACTTTTAAGATTGCGTGTGAGTTAGCACAAATATTAGATTTACATTTTTATCAATGTAAGTGTAATTGACAGTCGCAACCTGACCTGAGAACGGCATATTTTCAACCTGAGGATGGCACAAGTAAGACCGAAACGACGCTTTTTATAGACTGAAAGATGTAGAATTTTAACAACTGACAGTGTTTCTATAAAAAATAAATTATTTTCTTCGTATTTTATCACTAGCTGAGCTTTAGTCATTTCGCACAGCTGAATAATTAGAAAAGAATTTATAAGATTAGTTTTTGGGAAAGCAACAGGTATGGATGGTTGCACGGTTGAATGTTTAAAGAAAGGAGGAAATGTGGTTGTAGAATGGTTGGTACGTTTATTTAATGTGTGTTTTGAGGCTAGTAAGGTGCCGGTAGATTGGAGTAGCGCGTGTGTAGTTCCGTTGTACAAGGGGAAAGGTGACAGGTATGAGTGCAGTAATTCTAGAGGTATAAGTCTACTGAGTGTCGTTGGGAAGCTATATGGAAGAGTTTTAATTGGAAGAGTGAGAGTGATGACGGATCGTGTGCTGGCTGAAGAACAATGTGGTTTTAGAAGTGGCAGAGGTTGTGTGGATCAAATGTTTGCTGTGAGACAGGTAAATGAGAAATACTTAGCAAAAGGAAAAGATGTATATTGGGCATTTATGGATCTAGAGAAGGCGTATGACAGAGTGGATCGTGAGGCTCTATGGCAAATTGTAAGCTTGTATGGAGTGGGTGGGAGACTGTTGAATGCGATCAAGAGTTTCTACATTGATAGCAAAGCGTGTGTGAGAGTTGGGAATGAGGTGAGTGAGTGGTTCCAGTTGTGACAGGTGTGAGACAGGGTTGTGTGATGTCACCGTGGCTGTTTAATTTGTTTATGGATGGTGTGGTGAGAGAAGTGAATGCCAGAGTGTTGAGAAAAGGTGCGCAGTTGGTGGGACAAAATGGTATGTATTGGGAAGTGTGTCAGCTGTTGTTTGCAGATGATACAGCGCCTGAGGCTGATTCAGAGGAAAAACTGCGGAGACTGGTTGCACAGTTTGGTAGAGTGTGCGAAAGGCGTAAATTGAGGGTGAATGTGATTAAAAGTAAGGTGATGAGATGTTCAAGAGGTGGAGTGTTTGGAACCTTGGATGTGAGGATGAATAGTGAAGTGTTAGAAGAGGTACAGCATTTTAGGTACCTCGGGTCGGACGTGGCTGTTAAGGATAGTATGGAAGTAGAAGTGAGGCATCGAGTGAGTGAAGGCTGTAAGACATTGGGTGCAATGAGGAAAGTTTTTGAATGCAGGAGTTTGAGTGTGAATGCTAAGAGAGGACTGTATATGATTGTGCTTGATCGTGCCAGTTTTGTTGTATGGAGCAGAGCCCTGGGGTTTCAGAGTAGCTGAGAGGAGGAAGTTGGATGTGTTTGAGATGAAGTGTTTGAGGAGCATGTATGGAGTAACAAGAAGAGATAGGATCAGGAATGAGTTAGTTAGGGGGCAGACGCGGGTTATCAAAAATTTGAGCAGGCAAGTGGATGAAAGAGTGCTTGGATGGTTTGGACATTGTAAAAAAATGAATGTTGAGCGGCTGGTGAAAAAGATTTATATGTCGGAAGTGGGTGGTATTAGAGCGCGAGGTAGACCACAGATGACCACAGATGAGGGGTTTGACTGTGGACGTGGCGAGAGGGTTGACTGCGGACAGAACTGAGTGGATGCAGTGCATAAGAAGGTAATTTTATTTTTGACGCTGTACTGGAAGCCTGCCCGTGTATGATGGGGTTGACCTGTCCTGTGCGGGGGGAGGGGCTGCACTCAATGAAGCGGTCGGGGTAAACCAGTCGTGGTTGTCGGGCCTGACTGTGGAAGGTGGTTGTGCTGGGCTGCTGCTGTTCCTGGCAGTTCTGGTGCGGCCTGTGCTGCCTTTCTCGCTTCCTAGTGACGAAGGGTGATGACTGTGGCCTGCTATCGGCTACCCTCCCGTAGGGAGGAGAGGCCTGGTATATGTATGTGTGCATGTAGTTTTTGGGTGTGGAATAAGATAAAATCTTCTACACTTAGAGCATTGAAACCCTTGGCACCTTAAGAAATTAAAAAGCCTAACCTTGGCGTTCAGCCCCTCCCTGACGATGAGCTCGATCATGGGTCGTGTGAGGGAGTCCGTGCTCAGCATCTGCTTCCTGAGGTTCACCAGGCGATCCAGCAAGATGACCTTGTTGATCGGAGACAAACTCCACACGCGATTTTCACTGAAAATTAAATATCTTTTATCATGTAGTGAAATTGTCCTCATGGGTGAACTTTAATGATTAATTTTGATAGCAGGGTGAAATTGATTTAGTGTGATTTTCACCCTGTAATCTTGGCTAATTTCCACAGAAAATTTCCCGAAATCAAACTCAGTTACTTCGGGGAAGTGTTTGCTTGCAGAACCCAGCGTTTGGTTCAGTCACACTCCGTTATATTTTTTATCTCTATGCGAACTTTTTCAACAGATGGCGATTCTGGATTTGATTGTGTGAATGATGTATAATTTCGCGTTACGTGTTGGAGCATCGTGAATAAAAAGCGAACTTTATCGTGTAGTTCACGAAATATTCATTTTGCGTCGTGTGAGAAACTTCAGATTAAATCAAAAAGATTTGTCTACTGAATCCTTAATGTAAATTTTATTATATCTAGTTTAAACTTTTCACGAGTTCAAATGTACAATTAATTTTGATTATTTTCGCCCCATTTCTGTTTCTAAGAAACTAAATTAAAAATCTTGTTTGAATTATATGTTTTATGATAGTTAAAATGTACAAATATGACTCAATACTATTTGTTTAATAAAAGCTATTGGATAAAATTGTCTCTTCAATTTCTGATTGGGATGTTTTAAAATTTTTGAAATTTCAATTCGGCCAATTTTCGTCCAAATTTGTATTGAGTACAGTAAAACTTCATCTGAATTATTTAATAATTTTGCTAAAAGCTATATTAAATCATGTCGAATTCTGAAATAAATTCTAGTTTTTTCTGACAATTTTTTTCAAGCGTCATCAAAAGTTTGTCTAAACTTCGTTCATAGATCGCCAGAATTTAGGCCCAATTTTTGTCAGTAAGAATCTAAATTTAATCTAAGTTTTGTTCAAATGTTGTTCAAGTTTTCTAAGTTTTTCGCAAATTTTGTCTTAATTTTGTCTAAATTTAGAATCAATTATTTTATCATATATGTCAAAATTTTAACCAATTTTTTTTTCTTTTTCTTTAGATTTGGACCACATTTCTTTTAATATTCTGCTCATTTGATGCTTATGTGCTCATGTTTTCTTCTAATATAAAAAATGTATGTTTAATTTTGCTTCAAATTAGTTTCCTTAGATTTAAATTTAGGATCTCAGACTTGAAAATGGACAAAAAAGCCTTCATGCATTAAAAATATGAAAACAAATCAGAGCAGTTGAAGCATTCTAAGGAAAATGAATAAAAACTAACGTACAAATAATTTGAAATAGTTTAAAAACGGCTGAATCAGATCTAAACTTCTCTCAAAGAAGCAAACCAAAAAAAAATATACTGACCTTACCTCACTGAATATGTTTCTCAAAAAATGAATGGTAACCAAACCTCAATATACAAAAAATGTTCCAAGAATGAAAACTCTAATGTAGATTCGACGCACCCGAATGCAGTAATGACACAGATGGGCATCATCTCCATGTCCATGGGCGACAGCAGCTGGAAAACCTCGTCATCGTTTTCCGTCATGAATTGCGTCCGTGAGTAGTTGGCGAATTTGTCCTTCAACACTTGGCACTGGGGACATGAAGTGATGTTCATTAATATTCCTTAGCGTAAGATTTAAGAGCTAGCAGAGACATTTCATCGCTATTGAGGGATAGTTAATTAACAAAAAGCATAACTAAAGCATAGTATTTGTTCGTACCGATGACTACTGATTAGCGTAATTTGTAAATGACAAAAGCAAATGAATAATCGAATTTAATAGCAAATTATTCAACTTGGGGGATTTGAAGTAAGCAACACTCAGTACACCTGAATACACCGTAAATGAATATCTTAAATAAATATATCGCCAGTCATTAAGATGTGACGGTAACTGCTCATCAATAGAGAAGTTGATTTGTTCAAATCATCGTAGTTAATTGCTCTTGTTTGGTCACGAGTAGATGATCATCAGACGCATTGTATGAGTTTTGCTACTTCGATAGAAGTTAATCATCGTGAGGGCTTTGCTAATTATAATTGGGGAAAATTCTTGATCACCGCTGATAATTAATTATTTAACCTTGTGTAGTCATTTACCTACTGTTTCGTTACTAAATTGGCGAAACAAATATCCTATACACAACAGAGACAGATTTCTGTCTAGAGTAAAAATATCAACTGGATTTGCAAGCTACCTGAATTCGTCGCTCTACATTGGGATTCATTTGTGTTAGCTGAACAACAGATTCCACTGAGTATCATGTTCAATTCACTGCACTACTTTATAAATTAGGCTGGGAGAAGCAAAAAATTGGCACCTTCTATGCTTTAGCATGATAAGAAATGTGTTGCAAGATTGTCCTTCTTTTAGGAGTGTAGTAATTTTTTGAAAGATTTTTGTTTATGCTCATATTGTTTTGGTTGAAATTTTGTGTTCCTGTATATACCTCTCTAATGGAACGCCTTTGTACCAGCATACACTTCCCTGTTGGAATGCATTTGTTCCTGTACATACTTTCCTTTTGAAATGCATTTGTTCCTGTACATACTCATCTGTTGAAATGCATTTGTTCCTGTACATGTCCTGTTGAAACACATTTTCACTTACCGCCGCTCGCGTGGGGAAAGTGTCCTTCATTAACTCCAGGGTCTGAACGATTTGGTTTTCGTTTAGTTTTCTGGCGTCTCCAGCACGGAGATACATGGCTAGGTCCGCGTCCGCCGCCATGTTCACCTGGGTGCCAAACGCCTTGTTGGCGACCAACAAACCCTGCGGACATTGAAATGAAGAGAAATCTTTCCTTGTTGATCCCTGGATGTGACATGGATATCCTAAGAATTGATGGGTATTTTTAAGCTTTTTTGGTCAACCTATCGTCACCTTTTGAATCTGATAATGATGTCAGCATTTGGAAATTCAATATAACGATTAAAAACTTGAGAATTAGTTGGGTTTGAATTTGATGAGCCATGTTTGGGCCGAGTGCAGCCAAGTTCAAATTATTACAGCCTGTGTTAGTGTAATATATTATTCACGAGCTTTAAGCTGGAAATGCTTCATAGCTATTCAAATTATCAGGTAAATGTACATACATTGATGATAATCTATGCGTGTATAACTGTTGGATTCCCTTTTTAGAATTGTCAAAGGTATCAAGGACAACACATATTGTTTATGTTGATAATCGGTTGATTTTTTAGGAAATCTATCTCTTATGAATTGAAATGAGAAGGAGAAGCGATTATTGAAAGGGGGATCAATAGATTAATGAGCATTCAAGAAACATTTGTCATAAAATTTAAAATTCCATTTTCAGTGTAGAAATGAGTGGCGAAGAGAACAGTGAAAATTCCTCTTCTGCTCATTTCCACTCTTCCCATTGTCAAGTTTCACATCATGGAAAAAATAATTTTAAATGAAAGTTTCTTCTTCAGTGATGAAATTTTTTCGGGTACTGAAGTAAGTAATATTTTGAACGTCAGTGACCATATTTTGTGACCTTCAATTCATTTTCGACGCATCTCTTTCAAGAAAAAATTGAAAATTTCTCAAGTTTGACAGTATCGTGCATATATGAGAAATAAATCGTGCTTATTTGAGAAATCGCAATTTAACTTTGATTAACCTCAACTGATCCTGGGGAACCGTTGTTATCCTTGACTATCCCCGACTTGTACTGAAAGACCCAAGGTTAATGGAGGAGATTATGTGCAGTGTTTAATCAAGTGAGAGGCTATCATCAATTTTAAGGTTCTCATGATAATTTATGTTAACTTTGAGCAATTCTAGGCATTTTTGGCCACTCTGGCGATCTCAGTGAACATTTGAACACTGTTCAAGAATTTGAACACTAGCCAGAGAAAACAGTAGATATTTTTATAGGTGAAAATAGTTTTAAAAATGAAGCCCATGCAGAAGACATTCATTTCTTTGAGTAAAAATAACTCACGATTTTGGAGTAGGCTGGCATGGGGGGTGTTGTACTAGTTGAGCTAATTGCGATCGGCTTTACGTCATTCTTGTTTAAGTTTTCTATATTTTTTGCTGGGACGGAGTCTTTGGCGTAGCCTGGAAGGTCCCTGATACGATCGGTAGTGATCTGTTCGGAATGACACCAGAATTATCAGTTTCTTGCTCATATTCTTAGGAGTTAAAATCAAATTTCTCAGACGAATACACGTGAGGAGTCGAAAGGTTAAACTTGTGGATTGACTAAATTCATTATCACTCATATTCAGGACGTCACTTGTATCTTGTATATTAATTCAACGGTTTTTAAGACTACATGTCTAAATGATGCTCTCTTTTGTGCAGTGAGAGCATTCTCATTCTTTTAATGTCAAAATTAGAGTAGATTTAACCTCTCAAGCTCTTACAAACGCGAGATTGAACATTGTAATGTAGACATAAGAAGGCATTCCCCTTTTAATTCAAAGCTGGTTACATCCGAGAGCGACAAGTGAATTCGTCCAAAATATAATGTATTAAAATCAGTCACAAACAAGCTTGTATGTCGATTTAAGACTCTTTTCAACTTATTACGAGTTCAGTTGTAAATGTACAATAGAAACTATAAACAAATTTGTCTTAAATAAAACGTTTTCTCGAATTTTGGCGAAAATATTAACTGAATGAAGTACCAAGTAAATTTAGCCAGCAAGGAAATGTCTGTTTTAGTTTATAGAAGTGACAAGGCAACTGTCAAACAGCAGCCTACCCTGCAAATATACCTCTGGAAATATGCTTCGATGTAGACAGGCTTTTCAAAATTATTAAATAATACTGCTGATTGCAGACAAACAATAAGACGCGTTGCTACTGCCCAACGTGAAATGAAATAATTATTACTTCATTTCAACTTATGTTCTTAATATCGAAAGTGGCATAATTTCTTTAGGTGGCTCAACGCTGTACTTTTTTTAACGTGGTGTAGACATAGATTTAATTTGTATTTCA
>JACJUY010003776.1:33207-45672 GCA_014220935.1 Platorchestia sp. MABIK | reverse complement strand
ATTTTTTGACTGTATTAATAAGAATGTTAAATTTAAAAGCTACTTTCTTTGCTCTTTTATTCATAATTAGGATTTGCAAGAAGCAAAACATTAGTATTTATCCATAGGGAGAATTGATGTTAACAGTCCTTTCAATCATCTTTACTCAAGGAAAATGAGTTCATTCCGCTGCATGAAGACGTTTTCGTAAATGAGGTTACTAAGTTCAAGAATCATCTCTCTATTTTGTTGATATTTCCTCTTTGGGTTGGAGACAAGAGTTGCATGGCATTTTCTAAATGTGGTCAGACTGGTGTCTTATTGTGGGTTATATGACGTTCTTTGACTTCTACTAAAATTTTCGCGCTGTAAACCCGAGTGTTCGTGTTCATACCTCGTTAAAGCCCATTTACCACGCAGTCCATTGGAGAAGTGGGTTGAGATCAACTCGTATGCACTCAATAAATATACTTCTATATACTTATATTTACTTATATGAGAACGATTCGCGTAATACGCGAATTGGTTTAGTTCACTGATAATTCCGATGTTTAGGTAGTTTATATAAATGATGGAGAAGTGGTCCTCAAATGCGCCCTCAGTGAACTCCTGATGCTCATTCTTTTACGCAGCCACAAAATTGCTATAACAAATGTGCTACTAGTGGGCCAGTTTAGTATCCACCGAGAATAGTTCCTTTGCACACCATAGGCTTCATTTTGGCCATAAGCTTTTCACGGGGATATTCATTGAAAGTTTTCTGTAAGTCAAGAGATGTTAAGTCTACGAGTTCTGCACGGTGGTTGTCTGTTGGCTTCTTCAAAATATCCAGAAGCTTTTCAAGAACGTTGCATAGTATAGAATGCGTTGGGCTAGCGCTTGTATCTTGACACACCTGTTATTATCGGATATGGGTGACCTAAGATATGATCATCATTGCTTGTGGACTCAAAGCATAAAATTAAATCCAATTGGACGTGCATGTTATTCTTCGCCATCTGACGAGCAGACATGCGCTTCTTGCAATCATTTGATCATGAACAGGATCGCTCAGTTGTGTTTCCTCAGACCAAGGACGGGCGAAGACTTTTCGAAAAACAGATTTTGCTTGTAAGAAGATTATTTATTGAACAAGTGGGAGCACTTGAAGTAAACACAGCTTTTCTCCTTACATCCTATGCCCTAGGTGAATAAGACACACACGGCAATACCTGCAAATTCAACGTGCAATTCCAGTTGCAGCGCTAGAACTGTTGCAAAAATTAACTTTTAGGTCTTCAAATTTCAAACCCGAAATATCAGAGTCAGAAGGAATCCATTCATCACAGCACAGAAATTCTCACAAAACAAGCCGCCAAATGAGCAAGATCGCTGCAGTAAGTTTTCGTATTAAGCATTTCGCGAATACAAATTCTGTGGCTCTTTGTCGATGTCGACCAAGCGAGACTCGAAACTGAACAAGAATTTTTCCTCACTCCAGGGCTAAAATGTACGCAAAATTTTTTTAAAAATACAATTGCATAGAAAAAACTATTATAATCAACAGTTTTTGTAGATTCTTCTAGAACTTACCTTTAAACACCCGGTTGTGAGTTGCTGTGTATAGAATGCACACCGACACTTACCAGTTAAATCCCTCAGGCGTTATTTGTATATTGATTGCGAGGCTCTCTTGGAGGAGCCACTTAATCCACACTTCTCCTGCTCCTTCATCTCCATGTTACTTGCTGAGCATCAACGGCTCCATTTACAGACAGCTATCTCTGTGAGATGAAAATTTTGGGCAGTATTTTCAGAAAAATAGCGTCATCGCAGTGGTACTGCTGGAATCGTTAGGTTTTCTAAATCGGCTTGGCAGCATTTCCGACTCAGAAAATCTATGATTCCAGCAGTACCACTTCGAAGACGCAGTTTTTGTTTTACGACGATGTAAATGTCTTTGAATCTGCTCTATAGCTAACCTCCTCCTACCTCAAAATTTTCATTTTAGTCATGGAAATACGGGAAGCTTTGTCAAGACGAACATTATTTGTCTTAAAGAGGTGTTCATGCAAGGAATAGGACCAAATGATTTAAAAAAAGGTTTAAAACAAGAAATTACAGCCATTTCAAACCTATATCAAGCAGTTCATGTCTAAATTAGGCAGTTTCATACCTAAATCAGGCAGTTTGTACTTAAATCAGGGTAATTTATGCATTTATCAGTCAGTTTACGTTTAGGTGAAACAGTTTATGCTTTAGTACTGATATCATTCAGTTGATGTTTAAATCAATCACTTTATGCCTAGATCAAATAAATAATTTTTATATCAAGCATTTTATACTTAGATCAGGCAGTTTAAGCCGAAATCAAGCACTTCATGACTAAATTAAGCAGTTTACACTTAAATACAGCAGCTTTCGTCAAGATCAGTAGCTTTGTTTAGATCAGGTAGTTTACATCTAGGTTAGGCAGTCTATGCATAGATCTTCCAATTTGTTTTTAGATCCCGAATTTTGTGTTAAGGGTAGACAATTTATTTAATATCAAGCAGTTTACGCCTGGAGCAGGTACTTTTTGCTTACATGTAGCAGTTTATGCCCGGAGCAGGCAGTCTATACCTAGACTAATTAGTTTATTTTAGATCAAGCAGTTTATGCTGAGATCAGAATTTTATTCTAAGATCAGGCTGTTAATGTCAAGATCAGACAGTTCATTTGTTAAATTCAGTAATTGTGAATGACTAGATCAGGCATTGTATGTCTAGAACAAGTATTTAACCCTTAAAGACGTAGATAATGTTCACATTACATTGCTCAAAACTATATAGAGTGGTATCTATCAAAATCAGGCAGTTTTTGTTCGTTGCCAAATGAAGTACACAACATCAACTTCCATTTATCTAGAGCGATGAGGAATATATTAGTTAAGTAATATTTACTTGGTTGTATATTTGTTCAAATTAGCTTCGATAGGATTTCTTTTCGCCTTTTACAATTTTCTAATGAATATAATCTACAATTTGTTTCATTCTGCAAGGATTTTTTCTCCCAAATTGAATACTTTTGTGGGATATCTTTTGCAAGTGGAGCGTATACAAGTTACTTAACGGATAATAGGTTACTTTTTCCCTCATATAAACTAAATGCGTAGCTGTTTCGACTATTACTGCCGTGCATGTCAGCTGCTCTACTGTTACAGCCCTGCATGTCCGCTGCTCTACTGTTACAGTCCTACATGTCAGCTGCTCTACTGTTACAGTCCTGCATGTCAGCTGCTCTACTGTTGCAGCCATAAATGTCCGCTGCTCTACTGTTGCAGCCATAAATGTCCGCTGCTCTACTGTTACAGCCCTGCATGTCAGCTGCTCTACTGTTACAGCCCTGCATGTCAGCTGCTCTACTGTTACAGCCCTGCAAGTCCGCTGCTCTACTGTTACAGCCCTGCATGTCAGCTGCTCTACTGTTACAGTCCTGCATGTCCGCTGCTCTACTGTTACAGCCCTGCAAGTCCGCTGCTCTACTGTTACAGCCCTGCATGTCAGCTGCTCTACTGTTACAGCCGTAAATATCCGCTGCTCTATTGTTGCAGCCCTGATTGTTACAAAGATCAGAATCCGTGATCTATTCTCCTAAATAGCGTATTCCACAACTGAGAACTTTACAAATAGAACCATCGTCATGCTGATCTTCAAACAGTGTAGCAAATTTAGCTGCTCTTTCTGTTCGTGATAAAAAGACATTCTCTTGTCCCAGATAATGATGACGTACACGCTCATTTCAGCAACATCTTCCATTCCAACTCAAGTTGCCTCTATGACACTGAGTTGGAGATCCCTGGTATCATCCCTGAGAGATAAAACTGATACTCTGCATTTCAGTCGCTCAAAAACAATTTCAAATCTAGACATCAAGAAGGTTGCGTAAGCAGCGTGGAATTTTTGCTTCTCTTGCAGTTTTGTTCATAATCTTTTAAAACAATTGAGATTACTCTTAAACACACCGTAAGCACTTGTTCTAATTGCTTATCAAAATTAGCATTTGAAAATTTCGCCGTCTTTATAATGATGTGGATATTTTGACTATTACCCCAAGAATGTTAAGATCGGATTTCTTAGTTTTTTGTTGAAAGTGAGGATTTGGAATGCATGAATCCACCGCTGGAATGCATGAAATCAACACTTCGACCGCTCTATATGTTTCTCCTAAAAATATACCTCATGCACGCCCATTATTCTACCAGTAAAATTTGGATTTTATTCTCAGTTTTTTGTTCTGATCATTTTACTGGTGGCAAGTATTTATTTTGAATCATTCTTTCAGTAAACACTTTAGAAAATTTATTAAAACTTGTATTCCTCACGTTTTGATATTGCCTATCAAAAAATTGGTCCTATGCTTGAAAATACGGCTGATAGACCCTTTTCTAACAAGTGCTTCGAAAATAACTTTTTTGTATCGATCCAAAATATTTCAATTGTGTATTTCTCATCACGGTGTGTTGACAATATTGATTTCAGCGTCAATTTCCGACCCTGATCAATTTGACCTGCAAGTATCAAGTCCCCATCAAAAAATCCTCAGCTACATTATAATCTTCAAATTGTTACGTAGATTTCATTAATTAACTTTCATTGTTGCTGTAAATTTTATTGACTAGTTTTTTTTCTACCGTAAAAAGTTAACAGACTAATTTGCAATTTCACTGTTAAGTTTGTAGATTGATACGAAATTACTGGTACTTCTCTCAACCATCAACAATTTTAGCGAAATCTGAAAAAACATAGGTATGTTTCTTGCAAATTTTTTATATTATATACAAACATTGATTAGCAACGTAAAAAGCACTCTGCTATAAACGCAGGAAATGCGAGCATTTGCGTTAACCTTGACATACGATACAGTAGCTGTCAGTGAAACGAAGTTCGATTTGAATGAACATCTCCCGGTAAGAGTTTTGCTAAAAGGATGCAAGGATGCAAGTCTCACAACGTTGATAAACCTTCGACCAGCAAAATAGGGGACAGTTCAATAACTTGCGTCAAAGAGAAACTATGTACAGCCACAACTTGAGTGAAACGAATGCAAGAACAAAGAAAACTGAGCTCCCACATTTGACAACAATCAAACTTGCACTCGCTTCAGAAACCTATAGTCAATACAGCTTCCGATGACGATATTATTTGTGGTACCATTCACAACATATTGAGCACTCCTGACGAAATACTAATGGTTGACGATTTCAGTCTGGCGTAAGTAAACTGTGCCCCAGGATTTTGTCGAAAGCCTGTGTGATAATATTGTCATAGTCGCTATCAATTTGAAAGGTAAAATTAAGTGAGTAACTTTTCTGTGTCGTTAAACTTGATCGCTTGAGTCATGCTGCATGGAAAGAAGGGGAACGATAATCATTTGTTTCCTTACGTGAAAAATAACGGTTGTCGAGTCTTGGATACCCTCGTTCCCAGAGCCCCTCGCCAGCGAGGTAAAAAGTCAGGGACGCATCGAGTTTATGTTTATTTTAGGAACGCAAGCTAATGTGAGGGGCCTTTAAAAGTATTTAGAAACAGGTCCTCGTAATATTACATATTTCAAATCAATGCTGAATTTCACCGTAAGTGGTGTGCTCATTAACTCGGTCGGGGGCAAAATCATAGGGAAGAAAGATCAAAATACTGTAGGCTAAAATAATGGCTTACACTACGATGGGAAGGATGGAATACTAAACAATGAAATTGACTGACATTGTACAACAAAATCAGAAACAACCAAACTTGGAAGCGCGTATAAAGCTCTTAAAAGTTTAGGGTTGTACAGGTTTGAACTTGAATATTCGGATCTTTTCTAGATAAGCCCCGCCACTAATGCAACACATGAGTTCACCCACTTGTAACTTTCGAACTAATACATCTATCGACTTCAAATTACTTTCAAACAAAGGATTGAAACATTTTTCCGTTTGAGACTTATTTGTAGTCGATAGGTGCATTATTTCTTAAGTTATCGGAGAAGATCCGATGGCGGAACTTATCTGGAAAAGATCCGCATATTCTCTGAAGAGTAAGAAAATAAAATTTCCTAAAGACAGTGTTCGGAATGTAACGAAATGAAATAGCTGGTTTTAATCAACCTGAATTTAATTAATTATGTCGATAAGTTATTTTGACATTTTTCAGCTTTACGAAACAGTTCAAGTTCATCACGTGATGAATTAAGAAGAAATTAATTCCACATTTTTTACTGGAACACTGTCAATCGTTAAAATGTACTACCTCTGTAGTCTATAAAAAGCAACCCTATCGTTAGATGGGCCTCAGCAACCCATTTTGCTCCTATCGTTTGTACCATCAACATTGATAGTGTGCAATGCTGTTACCTAATCTCGTATATACATATTCTTCTTGTGCAAACTTTATCTCTAGTCATATATATTTATATTTTGTGCTGTGATTTTCAACTTTTGAATGGTGTCTGACATAGCTTAAATATTAGATTTGCATTTATCAACGTGACTGAACTATTTTTCTGCATATTTTCAGCCTGGTGATTTCGTTTGACATCGAAGCGTTGCTTAGACCCATCTAACGATAGGGTTGCTTTTAATAGACAACAGAGGTATTACTTTTTAACGATTGACTGTGTTCCAATAAAAAATGTGGAGTGAATTTCTTCTTAATTTTAACACGTGATATGCTTGAACTGCATCAATAAGTTCTCTAATTATGCTTCTGAATTATTCGAAGAAAATTCAATGGTTTAGAATTTCGTTTGGGTGTAAGGTTTTGTGAGGGGGAGATGTTCAGCCATCAGCAAAGTCTACAGCAAATCTTTCTTTCTCATTGATGTCCTCTGACCCAGGTAACTAGAAGTTTCCAGTGCATTGTTCATTTTTGTAAAAGACTATGACGTACCATTTTGCTTCCGTTTGATTTTCCGTTACTCATAATTCTGTTTTGTAGGCGACACTGTGTTCGACACCTGATGGAGCCCGTTAGGTAGCTGATGCATGCCTGGTCGCTCTTTGTCTTACTTGCTCCTACTTTGGGCCTCAGGCGTGCAACCCAGTGGAGTGCAGCTAGGCTATTTCCTGCTGGATCTGAAGTAACAAAACATCACCAAATCTAAAATTTGATTGTAGACACTCAGCGCAGGTTTCTGGAGTAACGCAGCGGTGTCACAAACCCATTTGACTCCTTTGAAGTAAGTCAAATTTTTACAGCGAGAAAATACTATCTCCTCAACCTTTAGGCAATGTTCAAAACTTGAAAGTTTAACAATAACGTCACACGATTGATCATAACAATGACACAAGTTTTAGCTTGAACGGAAGTAAATGGGAGTTTTCGTTTATTTTCTTCGAAACCTTAGTGACATTGTGCATGAGTGATCAAAATTTCCTTATAAGATGTGTAAACAGTCTTTACAAACACTTACTAAGCTTATTTATTGCAAACTTTCTGAATTATTTACATATTATATAAATGAGAGTTTCGTAGTTGGAGCGATTCGGCGCTAGAAGGTTCGGAGCTGTTGCCCAGGCAGATTTCAGTGATAGGGGCCAATTTTGAGCATTTTTCCATTGGTATGTTGAATTGTGTTCAACTTTCGTTGCATCAGAAAAAATTTTCATCGAATGTTTGATAGGCCCACATGAAAAGGAAAAAAATGTGGACGCTTTGTAGCTCATATGCTTTAGCGATGAAATGATGATTATTGTGATGACATAACTAGAAGCTCCGTGAATACAATTTTTTCTTAATTACGCGCGATTTTTACATGAGGAAATAAATCACTGTCTTAACGGAAATGTATTTGTGTTAAAGAGGCATTATAGAGAATCACCATTAAACACCTCACATCCTGAGGTCAAAAGAATTTCCTTTCTCCTTTCATCCAGGCTTTAGTACATAGACACCTTGCCTTAAAAGGAGTTTAAGGGACCACTTTAGGAGTACAAACTATTCTACATAGTTTTGTCGCAAAGGAAGACAACTGTCATAGTTCTGTGAATCAAAGATTTTCCTGAAAAGCCCTAACGGACTGATTACGGTGTAGACAGTTGTACGTCTTCCAACGGTACTGCCGTAGTTCAGCACAAACAGAAATTCTTTTCTGTTGCTCTAACGGAGTAATTACGGCTCAGGCGGTACCCACACGAACCTCAGGAAGGGCAGCTGCGCGGAAGGGCAAGCGTCCCAAAAAGGTAGCTGCATAGAAAACAGCCCTTTCTCGAACCCACACGTCGACCCGCACGACGGTATCGACACCCTTCAAGACTGAAGATTGAGAGGTGAATTAACCCTTTCGACACCATAATTGAAATAATTAATTTATATGTTTTTTCGATGAATTTGATTAAATTTGAGGTTATACAGCTCATAGAATCAATAATATATGTAAAATTTTCAATAAATTAATGGTGATACGGTATATGTTCCGACAGTATTTTGGGAACCCATGGTGCAACACCAATTGTGATGCCACACTTTGTTAGGAAGCTCGAGCTGCCAGACAGCGCTGGGTATCAATGGCATAGAGGTACTAGATTGAACCACTATTATTGCAAAGACGCAATTCGCTCTCCTTTATTTACTATGCTAGAAAAAAATGAAGATGTGCTAATTTGTACCGTCTGTATCGAAAGAGTTAATAGGGATTTGCAAAAATTCTAATGACTTTGATGATGTTCGCCCAGAAGGACTTTTCGACACTGAGGATAATGTCGGAAGGGGAAATAAAGGCCGGAAATAAGCAAGAAAATGTTTCAGGACATCTCAGGCTTTTAGTTTTTTTCCTGTCAAAATTGCCAGAATTTGGAACCTGCTACCAGCAAATTTTGTCTCCACAAGCGCAATGAATACTAAATACTTTTGAAATCGTTCTGAAAATTTCTGGGTTGCCATCCCGCAGTATTCTAAACTACGAGCGTTATCCGAAATTTCAGGGATATTTGAAAAAAGTACTACTTGGGTTAAGAAATCATTAGCATTAAGCATTAAGAAATCACGTTTTTAGAGCGATATAATTAGGATTCCAATGGTTATACCTCATCCAACAGCAGCATTAACAGGACTTGAAAGAAAAACGATCCTGCAACGACTGTAATATTACAAATAATTCGAAGAAAACTGTCAAATCATGGGACAGCAGTTTGTGCAACAGCGGCGTATGGGAATTTGTGTTGAAAGGAATGTCCAGATACATAAACGGGAAACCTGATGGCTGTTAATGTGATTCTTTTTTGTGAGCATGGTTGGTGTAGAACGGCACGGGACTGGGATGGTAGCCCTAAAATGAGCCACCCAGCTAGGTTCTGCAGCTTTAGTCTGCTACATTCTGCTTCATTTTATTTCTTTGCGTTCTATTCCATTCTTTTCCATTCAATTTCATTCCAATCCACTCTATTTTATTCCATTTTGTTCTATTCAGTGCATTCCATTCCCTTCCATTCTATTTTATTCCATTCCATACTATTGGATTCCATTTTATTCCATTCCATTCTATTGTATTCTAAAACTGAAAATCACGACGATTGCATTCATTAAACGCTCTGTAACCAGTTAATATTAAATTGTTATAGAGCGAACTAGGTATTTCAGTAGATAAGTAGAAGAAGAAGTAGTAGTGAGCTTGCTTGCGCTTTAGAGTATTTCAGTAGATAAAATAAATACACTCGTCACCTTGATAAAAATTGTTTATCGCTACCCCAGTGAGTGGCATACCTTTCCGCATTTCACAATATAAATAAGTGTAAAATAACAAATAAATGTAATCTCACCTTAGAATTTAAATTCAATCACCTCACTCATTTTTTGAATATTGCATTATAAACCCCCTTTTCAATTATTTCTGCGTTTATATTTGCTTGTTTTTGATTTGCGTGTTGTATTTTGTTTTCTGTAAATTATGTTCGTCATTTAGAAGGATAATTTTCGTCGGTGTTTTACGGACTTTTATTTTTCTAAAATTGTATTGCTCGCAGTTGATCTCAACCTCTACCATAGGCATTAGAATACCTTTTGCTTTACTTCGACAAACAGACACAAGAAATTTTTCGTTAAGGAGTTTCTGAAGTTCATTATCTTTCTCTTTTTTATAGGGTTTCCGGAAATATTTCGTGGTGGCTCACTGTTCTTTTGATGATGAAATGTTTCGGCTGGCTTTGTGCGACAGCTCCTACTCGCTGTTGACTCTAAGGAATATTTTGCAGAAGCATTATTTCAGGTTTTAAACAACTAACTTTTTTCGATATGAGGCAAATCAATATTTCAGAGCTGGTTACTAGGTACGCACGATTTCTTAGCTTGAGTTGCAAAATCATTTTCTTCCATCCACTATACTTTCAACAAAATCAACGATTGCCGCGGAAACCTTAGCTCCTGTGTGAATGTAAGAGAAGACTATCCTATGAAGTATTCTTCATTAGCATAAACAATATTTGTAAGCTTTCAGTTCTCGTATCTAGAGCAAACTATCTAAGAGAATAAGCTTGAATTTTGTTTCCCTCAATTATATATATTCAACACCTGCAAACAATTGTCGGCTTCTTCAAGATTGTTTATGAATTTAGGACCTTTATTTTAAGAAATATTTAGGAAGAAAATAAAGGAAAACCTTTTATTTACAAAACAGTTGATACGTGAGACGTATAATACATTGGATTTTAAAAAAATTCAAAATAAAAGTATTTAATTGATAGACAAACCATACGAGGCGCACAATAGCCGTGCTGGGGGCTAATTATGTTATTGAGAGAAAGAGTCAAAATATCATCTCTTAGGTCTTTTATACACAAAGAGATGGCTAATAACTGATAAATAATTTAAATATTACTAGAGAATCCTTCGGAATTCCGTAATTATTAGTTGAAACGAAATAAGAAAGGACATAAAACGCTTCATTGGAACAGAATGGAACACCGTCGTAAATATGTATCAAGTAGCGAGAAAGGTTAATCAAAAAGTTAAAAAAAAAAATCGCGCAACACCCACATCTAGAAACATGTGAGCCCTAATTGGTTGTATTACATCATTGCATTCAATGCATCAACTTTCTCTGGAAATAAACTATTTTCTTTTGTTTCTTTCATCAGTTTCTTGTATCAACTGGTCAATGGATTTCCTTTTCGTTTGTCATCGGAGTGTTTTACCGCTTTACATGTGCCATAGCCGTGTGTGTATAGGACCTGACTCCGTACGGGGAGACCCGGGTTCGAGTCTCGGCGCTGGTGGCGATTTTCTCTGTTGGGTATAGGAGAAAAATTCTAAGTACAATACCCCACTCTCCACAGGTGTCTGAAATGGGTACCGGTCTTTGACCCGGGGAAAGCGTCATGGCGTCCTGGTGTTAGTTATAAGGCATTTGAAAAACCAATGTAAAAGGTGATATGTATCATGCTTCAATTGGAAATAAAGCATCCGTAGATGCCAATGTTCGTTTTTTTTCTAACTTGCCGCAAACTAAGATAATATATTTTCACTGCTTTATTCTTCCTTGATGATGGTTTTACTACTTTAGAAGTAAAAACCACACTTTTTACTTTATTGTGGTTTTTCCACCAATTAGATGCAAGACCTTTTGCATTGAAAATTCTTCTAAGCTAGTGTGTTGAACTTTTGTAACAACTTTTTGGAAATTTAGTGCTTTTTTACTGCATTCTACTCCATTCCGTCGTCTTTTACTAAACTCCGCTCTGCTGTCCTCTCTTCTAATGCAAGCTTTTTAGTGCTTCCATTTACTAATAATTTTTCTTTTATAGAATTCAAATTCGTTCGTATTTCATATTTTTCATAGTCTCAGATCGAGCTTTATTGAGGATGACTCTGGTAATCAAAACGTTCATTCTGGCAACTTGTCATTATGTATGCAATGCTGACACTCAAAGCCCTCTTTCTTGCTCAAGAAATTTCTTGTATTAACTCATATTTTTGCAAGATGACCTTATTTAATTTTTCTAGTTAAATCTGTCATTCTGAAAGCTGAAGTTTCAATTCTTTTTGTGTACTTGTTAAGGGAACCATTTCCGAGCATCTCAGTCAAAGATTAGATTTTCCTGATTGTTTTTTTTTATTGCTTTAAAAGAGTATGAGATATGTCCCCGAATGTCTGTAGAAATATCAGGAACGTATCCCAGAGCTAGCGCCCCCCCTAGAGGGGGAGAGCATCCCCCTTCCGGACCTTTTTTTCCATTTATGAACCTAGAACAATAAAATTTGGTACACTGATGGGAAATGCAATTTAGAATCATTTACCTTCTATGAAAAAATGCGATTTTCTTTGAAAGAAAATTGGAAATCATAGAAAACGACATTTTTGGGGGGTTTTCTAAATGCTTTTTCTGACAGTTTTTGAGCTACAGTAATGATTTTGGTATCATTGGATGCAGAATAACGTGGACATTCCAAAAAATTCAATGCTTTTCCTCAAATTTTCAATTTTTTTCAACTTTTTTATATTTCATCCATATTCCCCAAGGTAAGCGTCCCCTTGCCGAACCTTTTTTTTATT
>JACJUY010003776.1:6453-29421 GCA_014220935.1 Platorchestia sp. MABIK | reverse complement strand
AAGAAAAAAACATTTTCTATGAATTCTATGAACATTTTCTTTCAAGAAAATCGCATTTTTTCGTAGGCAACAAATGATTACAAATTGCATTTCCTATCAGTATACCAAATTTCATTGCTCTAGGTTGAATAACAAAGGAGACGGTCCGTAAGGGTGACGCCCTTAAGCCGTAGACCGTTAGAATCATGATAGGGGAGAAGTTCGATGGCTAATGGGATAGAGAAAACTCTCCGGTATTCCATTGTTATGTGATGTAGTCTCCTTAAAAAAAGGAATCCACACGCCGTAATCCCTTATAACAGGCCACACTTGAAAAAAAATTACTGAAATTTCAAATTTCGTGATTCTTGGGGGGCTTTACTACCGTTTAAAATCCGTTAGTATTCGAGAGGCAAAAACGATGAAAATCCGTAATCGCTTAAGGGTACCATCCGAGGCCAAATTGGGCCCCCGCGGCACCCCTGACTCAAATTTTTTTTTGTCGAAAAAGGATCCGTATGGTATGGGTTACTGTGTCATGAAATATTATGGCGCTACGGACATCAGAATCCCCCCCCCCCCATGGGGGTTCCAAAGGGGGGCCAAAATCATACAAAATTTAGTATGTTTTTTTTTGTCGAGAAAGGATTCTTAGGGTATGGGTTATTGTGACATGAAATATTATGGCACTACGGACACCATAACCCCCCCCCCAGGGGGGTCCATAGGGGGGCCAAAATCATAAAAAATGTAGTATGTTTTTTTTTGTCGAAAAAGGATCCTTAGGGTGAGTCAAATAAAATATAATAAATAAAATATTTTATTTTATTACACATATATAAAATTTTTGTTTTTATGCACGATATTTCTTATGTTACATTGACATTTACAAGGAAAATATTGCACATTATTCGCACACAAAATGGATCAAAGAAACTGCATTCATGTACATAAATTGTCAGTGATATTGCAATTCAATAGTATATTTTGTTTTTGGGCTCTCCTGAATAATAATACACTTCTACCATTCAAATCGTATCAACTCATTGAGTTTTGACGCTAGCACAAAACCAAAGACAGTTTTGGAATTCTTGAAGCATTTCTAACAAAAGAATGCTGAGTTTCATCTAAATTTAAGAAAACCAAAAAAGTTATATGGCTCCAAACTTAAAAATAATGGTTTGAGATGTGATTATAAAGTTTTGCTTTTCACAAACAAAAATTTCAAAATGGTAAAATTTTAGAGCATACTTTTGTTAGAAATGCTTCAAGGATTCTAAAACTGTCTTTGTTTTTGTTCCAGCATCAAAATTCAATGAGTTAATACGTCTTGAAATGTACATAAAAATGTTTCAAAAACCTCATTTTTATTAAAAAAAAAAAAATAAAAATATAAGACCTAAATCGAAAAAATGACAGGAGTAAAAAAGGTTCACTTTCAAAAAATACATGTACTGACCAATTTTCCAGCGAATCGGACGAAAAAAGGTCAAAATCCCGGATGGTACCCTTAATTGCTAAGAAAAAACAATCGCTCGTTGAAACTTTAAAAGGCGATGAACATAGCACAAGCCACATACCGTTGATAAATGGACAAAATCTGTTGAATGTCTAAAAAAATAGTTTGCATAAAAAAAGGCACTAGAATGCTATAACGGCTTCTATTAGTTAACCCGAGCACTTCAACATACATTTTGCTTCATTCAAGTCGCAGTTGAACTTTAAAATAAAATTTGTGTGACCCGCAGGCGTGTGTTGTTACTGCTGAAGGGAAGTAGTAGGTGCTGAAAAAACACGACAGCAGTGAACTGAAAAAGGTGGTCGTTAACCTAACGAAAAATCATTTTATTTCAACAAAAAGAAAGCCTTCCTAACTCCCAGCTCGGGCAGCTCGCACATTTTCCCCTTGGGTGTGTTAATTCCCATAGGTACAATTACTGTATCCCCCTGAGGAGCCTTAATACCCCAAAATCTCGTAACGAAAGGTTAATGACTTAAAGAATGGTTTCATTTTGGTAACGTTTACTATTGGTTTCCTAAAAAACTTATCTACTAAAAAAAAGGTACCGACGAAGGTTGACCATTTCAATTCGATCCAGTGTTTGATATTATACAAGAAGTCAAATCATTGTATGCTTCGCGTAACAAAAATTGTATTTAACTTATTACATTTTCATGAAAATTAAATCACAACTCGAGCGTTTACGTCAATAGATTCCGAGTCAGTATCATCGCAACTCTTACAGTTAAGTCAGTTTATTTGTTATATAAGTTCAATAAAATTAGTTTGATTGACCTAAACTAATATCGAGTACACAATTAAAGTTTGTCTGCATCCCACAAGGCTATACAAATTAAATAATTGAAAGTTGAATGTTTCTGTAATTTTGATATTTTTCTGCAACTGAACTAGTGTGCACAATTCAATACATATTATTCCCAGTAAGATAATTCAATGATAAAATGCTTCACTAGATTCTATAATCATTTCACGAGACCGAGCATAAATTACATGCCGAAAGCATTCACACTTTCTCCTTCGCTGACGTTCACAGTCCTCCAAGAATAGTGATGTACCGAAACCTTTTTTTCGCCGATGCCGATTTTCATTTTTTGGCCAATACCGATACTTTGACGGATACTACAACCGATACCGATACTTTTCCAATTATATTAAAATAATACCATTACGAGCCCTACATGGGTGTAATAATAAAATCATTTACTAATATATCTAACAATATAACAATATTGACACCAAAGTTTTCGATTAGGAATAATAAAACTGCTCTTGCTATGTTAGCTGTATTGTTCAGAAAAAATAACAAACTAAAATCCATTCGATAGATAAGTGTCTCTAATCGTGTTGCAACATAATGTAAACTAGCTACCCAGTCTAACTTTTTCGCCGCTTGCATGCATGCATGTTTTTCGCCGTCCAAGTAATTAAACCACTTAGGCGGCGAAAAACATGCATGCTCCGGCGAAAAAGTTCGACTGGGTATAATAGCAACTTGTTCCAAAAGTGGACCAAAACAATCTCTCAAATCATTTCAAAACAAAAATAGTTCCAAAACTATCTCTCGAAACAAAAATTGTTTCCAAAAGAAACTCTCAAAAATCTCTCTAAACAAATCAAAACAAAAATAGGTTAGGTTAGGTTGGTACCACTTAATGAATAATTTCTCTACAAAAAGGTTATCATTTTCGCGTTTTTCACATCAAAATACATACTTTGGCGAAAAGAAAACATTAAAATTCGATGGGCCCCGAAACCGGAAAGATCCGCAAACACGCAACCAACTATAAGATTGTTCGTAAATTTTTCTAACATTTTTAACAATAAGAAAAATGCAAGAGTCGTAATGTACGGCGATTTACATACTAAATTGTAATAGAATTTTCAGCTACTTCTACATTAAATTTACAAAAACTTTAAAAGGCACTTACAACTTTAGTTATTTGGTTTGATTTTTTTGTTAGCCTGTCACATACTTCAAGAAATGGAAATTGGGATAAGCTATTCAGGTTTTAGTTGTAAACGTATAATAATTTCATGTCGCTGCTGTGTTTAACTATTCATGTTACATGGCTTTCACTTACTGACCGTACTTGACTCATCGGAAATTCAAAGTAGTAAATTCACTTAGCGGGCCTGATTAAATGCTGTAATTCAACAGTAAGCTAACTAATTTACTAGGTATGAATAGGCTCTTTATTTGATTATACTTTTACTGTCGTGATTTACGACCTTCATTTCTATGATAAAATGCGTATTATTGGAAAGTATCGGTTAAGTATCGGTCGGATTTTGCCGATACCAATACTAGTAAAAATGACCGATACTGCCGATACCGATGTGACCCAGGCATTTTACACTCAGCCACTAGACTGAGAGCGCCAGCAGAAGAAGTAGTCGGAGACTGCTGCGGCAGTGAAGTTTGAGCTGATGCAAGCAGGAGGTTCAGAGTCAGAGAGAGAGAGAGAGCGAGACAGAGGGCAGATCTAAGTTTTGTAACGCGTAGGTCGTGAACTAGCGCGTAGATTGCTGCTTCTGAACGCTTTGCTCGTACGCAGTGTTTTATGTGTGACACGCGCGGTTGCCAGTGTTTTGGCAGTACTGTCAACAATTGTGCCTGCGGGTTGCCTCTGTATCCGTGAATTTGCTGTAGTCTCGTGTGCTCGAGTTACCTGAGTGACCAGGAGTTTTTGGAGTTTCAGTGCGTCAACCATTTAAAAGTGCAGATTTTACCTGTTTACCCCTATTAAACAATTTTTAACTGTCTTTAATAAACGTGAGCTATCAAATACATTTTAGAGTACTAAGAGTATTTAATAAAGTGCAATTCCTTCGGTTGATCTAACCACGTTTTAATAAATTATCAAAAACTATCAGAACTGTTTGAATGTAGGCCCACTCAAACTGCATTGGAAAGCATAATTTCCGTGGAACAGGAAAAGGAAAGATAAAAGACTTTGCAAGAATTTATCAAACTGAATCCTCGGTCGAATCGCCTGTCGGCAATTTAAAAATGTGGCGAGATATCCTGATGGAGCAGTTATCGTAAACGAGAGAAAAGTTTACCGGTCACAGATCTTGGTGACAGAGTTAGAAGTTTACTGGCCACACCGATACATCGGTACAGCACTATCTAAGATCCTCCCTTTACCAACAGAATGAAATTCCTAGTATGCAGAGTACCTTTCTAACAGAACAATGAGTTATTAACATTCTAAAATCTACTTTATCCATTAGAAAACCTACTAACTTCAAAAACATAATGGTAAATGATAATCCAATTTTCTATTAACATTTCGTTCCTTTACATAATTTTATAAAACAACCACTAATAACCATCCACAAATTTATTCACAATATTTTTCATTCTATATAAAATACAATGCATATAACATACACGCAGAATTTGAAGTACGTGTGTTCAAAAAATTAGATTAGATGTTAGTTTAAGCCTCTCTAACGGCTAAAAAAACGTTCCGATGAGGAGGTAGGCACCATTTAGCACGGAGATGAGGGAACGCGGAATCTATGCAAAAGGGGCATAGAAACAGCAAGTACAGAAATAAATTTATGAAACAAGATAAGAGTTGAAGAAAGTAGTAGGTGCTGAAAAACAGGACAGAAGTAAACCGAAAAACGGTGGTCCTTAACATAACAAAAAAAATTTATTTCAACGAACAGAAGACCTACCTAACTCTCAGCTCGGGCCCTCGCATATTTTTCCACTGGGAGTGCTAATTCTTATAGCTACAATAGTTGTATTCCCTGAGGGGCATGTGTTCAAAATATATTTTCGCATAGGTAATGGCAAAACACGAGTAAACGTCATATAGGGATCAAGTATCATGTCTAAAATTTAGGGGTTACCAGAACAATAGATATAATAAAAACTTATAAATTGAGCCACGAACAGAAGAGTACCTAAAACTATGGTAATTTTATCAAGGTCTCCACTGCAATATAAAATCTCTGCCCTCAGAGGGCTAGCAGAGCAAGAAATGCTCAACAAATATGACTAATCGAACAGGGCAAGCAATGCAACCATCTAATCTACTATAAATAAGCAGCGATTAGAGCAAATTCGATGTGAGGAACTGCAAAGAAAGGAAGGCAGTGAATGGCCATGTGACGAAGCGAGTGTTGCAAGTGGAGAAATACAAGAGTTTTCAGCAATGATTGCAGATCAATGTAAATATATTTATGTAACAGATGTTGTCAATAAACGCGAGAAGCTAACAGTAAATGTTGCTAAATGAAAAAAATTTCGAAGACATCACGAAGTTCTTGGATAGAACTCAACTGTACGTTATCAAGCGAGCCAATTGGGAGGGCAATCAGCTACTTTAAAGGCTTACAACGTTCTTATCTCGGTCTATTCAAATCCTGCGAGGGTATTGATGAACGAGAGCACCTTCGGGTTCATTGCGTATTTTTTTCTATTTTTCTCAACGACCACCTCCCCAGTCTAACTTTTTCGCCGGAGCATGTATGTTTATGCCGCTCAAACGATTTTATCGCCAGAGAGGCAGCTAGTCTGCTTATCGATTAATATCGCCGCTCAATGTATAAATATGTATACAACATTTTGAATAAAAGTGCAAAAAAAAATACAACTGCAAGTGCGACCGCGCGGCTTTGATTTTTACATTCATTTCACAATTTTGCACATCCATGCATTGCTTACGTAAATAACATTTACGAACTATTTACAAGTTTTGAAACGTGTTAATAGTTTTCTCATGTCTATAAAAGTACTGTTGCCCTTTTTAGAAAAATGAATTTCGGAAAACGGTCAGATCATTTTAACGTAAAACATTTCGTAATTGAAAATCCTCAAATTGCGACATTGCTACTCTTTTGCCTGTTCAAAAGTTGGAGTACTATATACTTCCAAATTCGAATTTTAACCTTGAGGGATAGAGTTGAGTGACACTGCATTGCAAGTTTTCAATCTTCAAATCACGCGAAGTATTGAATCGTTCAACAGAAGTAAATACACGTAATACTCGATGCTTAGGAATATACTTCATTATCTGAACATTTGAGGTGGTAGGTCGTCTAGTGATAACACGGGCCAAATTTGCATTTATCTTAAGTTATTCAAGTATTTAAACTGTTTTTGATTCCTATTGGCAGAATGATATAAAATAAATGCCCATTTATAATGTATTCATTCGTTAATATATATGCAAATTGAGGAGATTCGTCCGTCTTGGATTCATTCCACTATTTTCTTTTCAAGTATTTATGGTTAAAAACCCAAGACTTCTCATTTTTCTATCTAATTCATATTTTTAATGATTAAATTTCAATAACGAACCCCAATACCCTCGGCAACGGGCATAAACTTAGCTTGTATACCATCGCTAAGCCACGCTTTTGTTCGGTGCGCATGCGCCGTTCAAAACAAGCGAGCGTCGGCCAACGGAGCTCGGCGTTGCGGGCTCTGACGGTGGGACTAGCTCGTTGCGCATCTTATGGGAAGGTCGTCAGCCCGGCCTCGCCCTTCCTACTGAAGAAAGGTTCGATGGGACTAATTCTTCGAAGCCTTAACTCCATTAACTTGATTTAAGGTGAGGGGTTTGTTGATTTCTTTGTTTTTACCTATGAAATCATTTCCATTTCGTTAATTTATACATTGTTGCCTATAACGGCACTTCTCGGAGACCACGTCTGGTTTACTGAGCTTTGGCAATGAATGTGGCGCTTAGCGCATCAGTAATCCCTAAAATGGGTCATTGTCAATATATGCCATTGGAATCTAAAAGTGGACGAGTAGTTTTTTGCAAACGTTCACATTCAATTGCTATATTTTGAATTGGTAAATACGCCGCTTTCATGTTGAGAATGAGGGGAAAAATTTAAATGAGAAACGCAAGATGAAAGTCTGCCTAAATCAATGACAAGAATGTCAGAGTTCATCCAAGTGCTGCGTTTTTTTAAATTAGGTAACAAAAAATTCAACTTGGAATTTTCATTTCAGCTTTGAGATGACGTATTAAAAAATCGTCAAGTTTTCAAGTTAGTTCACAATGCTCCTTTTGAAATATCTAGAATTTGACTAAAACTCAAGTAAACCTGTTTAAATCAGAAAGTTTTGAAGTATGTTGTCAGGTATTAATCATATTTTTGAAGTGCATTTACCATGACTCAGCGTCGTGTAAACTTGTACAAAACCGTTTTTAGAAATATTCTTTGCGAGGAATGTCTGAAATCAAGTTCAATAATACATAAAAATACATTCTTTAATTTCTTTTAGCTTATTTCACTGTACCTATGATTCATGTATGAAACTACTGGAATTGCAAGTAATCTACTGATGATTCTATTGGCAGCTCTGAATCTTGTATGATATTTTCGAAGGTTGGTACTTGTAAAAATTGGCGCGAAGATGAGTTACATTTAGCTCTTGCAATTGCAGTTGGTAGTCTGTGGTCAGGCACAGTATACCGTGTAGTTAAGTAACATTTGAGCGTAAATAATATCGAAAGATATAAATGTTACTTTCAGTTCAATCGTGCCATTTGTGTCATTTTATGCTGAGAAGACAGGTGCAGTGGCAAATAAACGAAGTGCTTCTGTAAGCAAGTGTTTTGTGATTCCAAGTCTGCCATAAACTTTACATTTAAAATCATGAGACAGTGGTGTTCTAAAAGGCAGGCTGAATAATGTATGGCAACGTTTTGAATTGTGTCCTATAAACGTTTAGATAAACAGTATTTCCCCTGCATTTGGAAAAATCACGCAAAACTATAATTTAAGTTCCATGGTATTATTTATCAATTCATGTGGTAAATTATTCCAATTTCAAGAAATTTTTGATGTGCAAGTAAACAGTGTTAAATACATGTATCAAGCAACATTTCAAACGGCTAAATTCACTCGTGTAATACAAAAACTTAAGTTGTGCTTGTTTTGTGTGAAGTTACTTTTTTAGATTTGAATTTTTACCGCATATAACAATTTGATCCCTATCATTTACACCTATTTCCTCTTTTTGTTGCCATTTTTGCTCAGTGTGAGCTTATTTGCCTGGGAACTGAGTAGTATTCTATCAGGTTAGGTGAACAATGAAGCCACTTGAGGAAAGCAATATGGAAAAAATCCATGAAAATGGCAATCAATCAACTGGTTGTTTTTTAACTAGATTTTATCATACATTTGGGACACAGCCCTTCTAAATTCTGTTTTTTCATGCCTTACTGTGTCACTTGCGGCTTGAAAATATCATAACTCTACTGAAAATTGTCTGTTTTGTTATTAAATCTTCTTGAACTGTAACATGGTAAAATTTTTAAAATATTTAGTACAAGTCTATCTAATAACTGAAAAAATGGGTCAATACGGTTTTCAATTGCGGGGCAATAATCTTGCTACTTAACTGTTGCTACGTTGTGTTGAACAATAGTTGTAAAAAATAATTACTGAGAATCATCTCAAAGAAAAATTTTATATTTCTATAATTTTCATTGCCATGTAATGTCTTGATTCGTTAATTGTTTTTGTGCTTTATTTCACTGTTCAGCTTTGGCAAATTTTTTGTACAGGGTTACGAAATGTTTTACAATTGAATTAGTATCCTTATTGTGAATATACATTTCTTGGAGAGAAATATGTGTGTTTAGTACTTCCATGGTTGAGCCATATTTCTTAGCGTGTGGAATCTTTTCAGTACTACACTGTACATTATGTGTAAAAAATTCTTTTTAATGCAGGAGCTCTTAGTAAAAACGAGCTGATTGTTGTTGAAAGTTACAAAGTTTCATATTTCTCTCATATTATGTCATATTTGTATCGTTTTATTTATAAAAAGTAGAAACTATCTTTTAGTAAATTGGAAAGTCTTGACTGTGTCCAGTACGCTTCAAAAAACCTTCATTGAATTGAAAATCAGACATTTAAGATGGCGAATTGAAGCTCTTTTTGATTCAGAAAAACGTGAAGTTACACTTACAGAATGTGTTGAACGTAATGAGCACAATGCTGAAAATTCTGTTATTAAGTGCCAAGAAAATTTTGACATTAGTGATGCAAGATCTATGGGTACGATGTCAGTTGCTCCATATGACCCAGATGTTACTTCTGATTCAAGCACCTCCGTATGCAAGTCAGATGATTCCAGAAAATCTGATGCAAGCAAGTCTGACAGTTTAACAACAAAACCAAAATTAGAGTGCAGAATTTCTTGTTCAACTCAGACTCAGAAGTGTGGAATTTTGTGCTCACTGAAGCTGAAAAGATGCCTTCAAGAATGGGCTAATAATGAAGAAAGCATTCCAAATGATTGCATTACACAGCTTCTCCATAAACTTTCAGAGGATTTCCAGAACTACCTAAAACTAGTAAGGGACTGAAAGAACGTCAGAAATTTGAAATAGTAAAATGGATTCTGAGGAGTATTCCATGCTTTTGAATTGGTAGAACTCTTTCACAAAAGTTTTGAAAAAACTTTAAAGTCCAAAATCCAAATTTGGAACGTGTTAACATGGCTAGAAATATTGATGGCATTCCAGTATATGCCAACTCTGGACTTTACTCAACTTATCCCATTTTTTCCAGAATTCAAGATTGCCGAGAACAAATTGTTACAGTGGGGATTTTTACCACAAATTCCACTAATAAATAATTGCCAGCCCCAAAGTCTTCCTTAATATCTTCATTGAAGAACTTAAACGGTTTGCACAAAATGTAAAAAACAGCTCAAGTCTAAATTTGAACGTAGGGCCATTTGTCTGTGATGCACCCATGCAATCCTACCTGAAAAATATGGTGACCCACACATCTTGCAAGTTGTGAGCGCTGTTCCCAAGCAGGTCAGAACAATGGAGGGCATGTAATGTTACTGGATACCACTGCTCCTCTTCGTTCTGATATGTAATTCAACGAAAGAACAGATATCAGCCATCATAAAATAGATTCGCTCTCGCTATTGCCGTCAGAATTGCATTTCCCCAATGGTGTCAGGATTGGGGCTTGATTAATGCATATGTGTACAATTGGCGTCATGGAAAGAATATTGAAAATGTTTTTTTCCAGCAGAGCAAACCAAACAAAAAAAATCATTCAAGTGTGCACCGAAAGCCTTTTTAGAGGAACAGCTGAATTCAATATCAAATTGCATCCCACCTAACTTTTTAAGGAAATTTGAAGGTGGCTTTAAAAATCTTTAAAGGTGGAAAGCCACTGAATTCAGAACACTCCTGTATGCCGGCATGGTAATTTTCTCTTATGAATCAATTTTATCCAATAAGAAATTTTACAATTTCTTACTATTATCAGTTTCAATGAGATATCTCTTAACAGATAACATGCAGTGCAACATGAATGAAGTTACAAAAATGCTCAAACTCCTTTTAGAGCAAAGTGCTCAGTTGTATGGGGTTGATTTTGTTTCATACAATATTCATAGTATCATACATCTTCCTCAAGACTATCTTAAGTATGGAAATCTAGAAACAATTTCATGTTTCCCTTATGAATCATATCTTTGAAGTCATTAAAAGAAGCGTCAGATCCAGGTACAAGCCTCTGCACCACATTTCAGAGAGTGAGTGTGCTGAACAGTATGACATGTGATGAAACTTCTAGTGAAAATTTACCTTGACTTCTTGAAAAAATTGGTGTGGAAGATGATTTTAAATCTCTATAAAGCGCACGCATCAATGATACAAAATTAAGTACTGGAGCAGTACCAGCCATGATAATTGTGTGATGCTTCAATCTGGTGATATTAGAATTATGAGGAAGATAATGCAAAAAAATTCTAAGATTCAGTTTTCTTTTCAAGCATTTTCTACCTGCTAGAACTTTTTTAAACCACCTGTAGAGGTAAATTAATTAGGCATTTATCGCGTGTCTGGGAGAAGAAAAGAAAAAGTTGTGAACCTAGCAGAAGTCTCGAAAACAGACATGGTGTTACCGTATACCCCGAAGAAAAAAATGCAAATTGCTATTTTGCTGCTTTAAATATCGAACGTCCCACACTGAGTCCACCATTCATTACATAAACTTCGAAAGAATAGCCTGATGAACATTCTTTATATTTGAAAACATAATGTGTCAACCTGTGCCATGATCTATGTTGCAGATTAAACCAAGCGCAGTGATGTCATTGACTAAAAAGAAATCTTTGATGGTTACATTTTGCGATAACACAAAAGGGCGGTGCTATCGCTGGCTTATACAAAAGAAAAAATTTTTTTGCTACTGGCCTTCGTAAGATTGGGAGTTGAAAATAAGAGACTGTGTAGCACCATCATCCCATTGGAGAACTTATGTGGTCACAAACATCGTGGCAACTTCAAGTGAGTGTAAAGTTACTTTGTCACTTGAAATTATTTGGTAGATAATCTAGCTTATACTCCTCAGGGGATGCAACTATTGTATTTATGGGAAGTAGTTCCTCTTGTGACAGAATGTAAGGGCCTGAGCTGATGGTTTGGTAGCCCTACTTTTCGTTGAAATATGCATTTTTTGTTTTGTTAAAGACCATATCTTTGTCTCACTGCTATCATTTTTTCAGCACTTACTAGTTTCTCCTTGAAGTGTGATCTTGTTTGAACTTTCTTCCTGAAAAGCTGTTTGTATGTGCGGGGAATGCTGTGAGGTAATACACTGGTGCATAGATTCCCCGAGAACGTGTTCGTGTGTCCATACTCGATGACCCCTTCACTATGCCTCTCTTTGGAACACCTTTGTTGGGGGGTTGTGTAGGCTTTAACTTATATATTAATAATGATTTTTAATGTAGTTCATGATTCCTTGATCATTTTTATACAAGTTTTTCAAATTATTATACAAGTTGTGCAATATTCATGATTTGCAGCAATGTTTCATATATATTTTTTTATGTTTAGTGAAGAATTTTCCATCTTTATCACGTGTTAGGCACCCTGTAATTAGTAATAACACTTTGATATGTACAGATGAGTAGTTTGCTTTAGATTTTTATTTCCACGGACACTGTTTTCAAAGGCAGCAACTGTTCTGAGATACAGGTATATTTTACATATAAGATTGGATATAAGATAATGGTGCTACATGCATGCTAATTAGCATTAACACCTTAGCCCATGAGATTAAATGTTGATTTCTTTACTCTCCTCTGTGTCACTCTGTGCTCTTCAACAATTGGCGAAGCAATACTTTATAATTCTTTATCAATATTTACTGTCTTTCTATTCATCTGTAAGCTTGTAGCAAAGGGAGTTCTGTAGTTCATCTTCACTTAACTTTCTCATTTTTTTACTGTATAGCTGAATTTTGTCTTAGTTTTGCTATGGTTTTTCTCATACATTATGCTCTCACAACCTCCCAGATTTACAAACCAGATGAGAGGAAAAAGGGTACCTAGGAGCTTATCCTTCTTCAGACACCGAAAATGATTCTGCGCGCAGCACTACCGACACACAGCTTCCCTCGTTTCAAGTTTCATCACTTGTGCAAAGTTGCAATCCTCCCAGTTCATCACGGTGAGATATCCTTTGTCAAGCACGATACCATCACCCTGACTTTCCTCATTCACATTAACAATGAATTGTATACTAACTTTCTAATTATCATAACCTCACTTTAATCTTCATGACATTGGAAGACTGCATTTGAATCGTAACTACGTCTCTTGGATTGAACTTGAATAATTGTGTATTCCACTTGTTTAACCATTCTAACTTTGGAATTCAGGACAGTTAGATATATCATACTGTAGTTGATGAAGTTTTGTTTTCTAAAAGAATATATCCACATTAACTGAAGTGTAGAACCCATTGCCAGACCATCTTTCTGCTTTAACAAAATAATTTTTGAAATAAAAACGTTTCGGTGACAGCCAGCTTCTAGAAATCTATAAAAGACTTTCTGCCCAAACCATGATGGTGTTCATTAACAGAAAACAAGCTATTACCTACCAGATCTAAAGTTTCGCCTGTTTTTTTTTGCAACAGGTTCCAAATAAAAACATTCTTACAGTATAAAGACAGACTGCCGAAAGAGTTGCTCTCTAGTTTTGCATATAAATATAAGTGTGGAACTTGCCCGAGTTCCTACAGAAAAGCACTCTGAAACGGTCAAAGATTAGATTTTACCAACATCTGGGCAAATCATTTAAAACTAATAGACCGCTAGCACCTCCATCTCAGTCTGCGCTTAGACTTCACCGTGATTGCGCCAACAACCATATTTTTTCAGTGGATGATTTTCAATCTTAGATTCGACGTGTGGTAGTGATTTTCGGATTTTAGAATCATTATACATTTTGAAACAGAAACCAGTTCTTAATTGTTATTAAAGTGCTTGCCAATTGTCCATTATATAGGTTGTAAAAATTCAGCAATCATTGAAATGTCGATTATTATATGGAGTTGATCTTATTTTCAGAGCATTCATTGATAATGAAATTTTAAAACTAGTGCTAGTCTGAATGTCCCTTTTTAGAAAATTAATTCAATGCCGTTTTATGTGGTTTCATTCCTGATAAAACTTAAATTTTTAAGACACGTACCTATCTGTTTATTTATAGTCCAATTTTAGTAATTGTACATGGTTTAGAAGTGTGGAATCTGGTGATTTAATCATAGTGTTTTATCATTTTGACCCTCCCTTCTGTATATCTGTGGAGAAACGCGTATTGAACGTATTTTCTAACTTGGCTCATAGCACTCATCAGTCTACACGTATGGGCAAAACCTGTTATCCTGCTACGTTCTTCAGTTGGAACATTTCACACTTCGGTTTCTTGGATAAAACTTCCTGTGTTATGGTAATTTCGACATTGATGGAGTTATTGATATTAAAAAATTGAATTTGTATTGTGCTCATTGTTTGAACCCCCACGCTTTTGCAGCGAGGTACTTTATACGTCTGAACTTTCCTCGTGATAAAAAGTGCTGCGTACATCAGCAAAAGAAGAAATGTTAGTGGTATCGGCTTCTCACTATTTTTTGCTGTGTTTTCCTAGTTACATATTTATTGTATAGCAGAGTTGATTGTAGAGCCAGGATTCTGATTTTATTTTTCATTGTAACATTCTTAGACTTTCAGCTGAATATTGTTTTTTTTCGGGGAGACCATGCAATTTTTATGGCAAGAATCGTTTTCAGGGCGCAGGCGACGATATGATTGACATGCGTGTTAACTTTTGTATTCGGGATACAAGGCAATTATTTGTCATAAAATCACTACCACATGACTTCTTTTCATTGCGATTCAATTAAAAAAATAACATTACCTTCTTATATCCAGAAAACTAGTGGTTCATGTTTATGTCTTCAAGATCTAATGCTTAGCGTCCCGAAAACGAATCTTACTGAGAAAACTAGAACTTTGAGCTTAAAACGTTAGGTCCACCAACAAATTTGAACATCTTTGTATCTAACACTTATTTTACTTGTTTAAGGGGAGAACGAAAGGAATGAATCTTGAAGATGATCATAATTAGCGTATTTATGATTTTCCGTTGCAGGTGTTTCCTGCGTATAAAGCCTGAGAGGTAGTAATTAAGGTGGTCGTGGAGAAAAAAGAAAAAGGTACGCAATGAACCCGAAGGTGCTCTCGTTCATCAATGGACTCGCAGATTTTGAATAGACCGAAATGTGAACGTTGAAAGCCTTTAAAAGCAAGTATCTGATTGCCCTCCCAACTGACTCTTGATAACGTACAGTTGAGGTTTTTCCAAGAACTTTGTAATTTCTTCGAAATTTTTTTTCATTTAGCAACATTTACTGTTAGCTTCTCGCATTCTTATTTTTGTTTACTAACATTTACAGTTAGCTTCTCGCGTTTATTGACAACATCCGTTACATAAATATATTAACATTAATCTGCAGTCATTGCTGAAAACTCTTGTATTTCTCCACTTGCAACACTTGTTTCGTCACTTGGCCATGCACTGCCTTCCTTTCTTTGCAGTTCCTCACATCGTATTAACTCTAATCGCTGCTTATTTACAGTGGATTAAATGGTTGCATTACTTGCCCGGTTCGATCAGATGTCATTTTTGTAGAGCATATCTTGCTCTGTTAGCCTTCTCAGGGCAGAGACTGTATATTGCAGTGGAGGCCTCGATGAAATTAGCATAGTTTTAGGAACTCTCTTTTGTTCGTGGCTCAATTTCTAAGTTTTTATTATTTCTATTGTTCTGGTAACCCCTATAATTCAAACATGATACTTGATCCCTATATGACGTTTACTCGTGTTTGGCCATTACCTATGCGAAAATATATTTTGAACACATGCCCCTCAGGGAATACAACTATTGTAGCTATAAGAATTAGCACTCCCAGCTGAAAAATATGCGAGGGCCCGAGCTGAAAGTTAGGTAGGCCTTCTGTTCGTTGAACTAAAAAAAATTTATTTTGTTAATGACCACCTTTTTCCGGTTCACTTCTGTCCTATTTTTCAGCGCCTACTACATCCTTCTTCAATTTTCATCTTGTTTCATAAATTTATTTCCCTACTTGCTGTTTCTACGCTCCTTCTGCATAGATTCCGCGTTCCCTTATCTCCGTGCTAAATGGTGCCTTCCTCCTTCTCTTCGGAACGCTTTTTTTTAGCGGTTCGAGAGGCTTAAACTAACATCTAATATACGTATTCACAAGTAAGTATGAAGGAAAAAAATTAAAGTGGAATTTTACAAAAAATTATTCAGCTGCTGAAGCCCACAGCACGCTGTGTTACATGATGTATCATCATTCAGGATATAGATTCAAGTTACAACAGATGTTCAAAATGTTTCCCAGTTTCTTTTACGCACAACTTGCACTGATTCTCCAAAGACTGCCGTACTCGTTCGAACACTTCTCTTTTTTCTGCTATGTCTCCAGCAGCCACCGCAATTCTGCCAATCATTCCTCTGATTCCACGGGAGTCTCATACACGAGGTTCTTCATATGTCCCCATAGAAAAAAGTCTAATGGGTTCAGATCAGGAGACCTAGAAGGCCAGTTAACTGGTCCTCCACGTCCTATCCATCTGTCTGGGAACTTGATGCCAAGTGAATCTCTTGCTGCTCTTGAAAAATGAGGCGGTGTACCATCTTGTTGAAACCACATTCTGCGGCAAATATCAAGAGGAACATTTTTCAAATAACACGGGAAGAGTCCTTTGCAGGAAAACAGTGTATCTCCTGTGAGTGTTGCCGAATCTTGGCGAATATATTTATGTGCAACATGGAAAATAAGTTCCTGTCTTCTCGTCCAAATTTTTTCAAACCTGTTTTTTATAACTGATATTTGGACGATACTTTTGTTATTTTTAATGACTCATGCCAATCTGTTTTAGATCACATAAATTAGTCAACACCCAAATATCACGTTCACCACGGAACTCCAGAATGATAAAGTTTTGCCTTTCTTAGACTTTAGGGTTCAACGTTTTCATTATCATCTTCAACTAGGTATTTATCGGAAACCAACATTCACTGGTCTAGGAAATAGTTTCTTTAGTTTTATTCCTTTCATTTTTAAACTTGATAGTTTGAGAACACTTCTCACTATCATATGTTTTGCGATGAACTAAATTATTTTAGGACATTTTTTTCTCCTAACGGATACCCTCAATATCTTTTTGACTATACTCTTCAAAAGCTTTTAGACAAAATGTTCGATAAGCCAAAGGTTACGGTAGCTATAGTTTCCAAATGTGCTTTATATGTATCTCTTCCGTATATTGGCCCAACTTCTGATAAACTAAAACTGTTTAACTATTATTATTAACATCATTTAACGACAGCTTCGGTCCAAGACTATTCAGCTGTCGCTTTGGCAATGTGCCAAAGTTACAAAACATTATACATTTTTATGGGATCATTGCATTGTAATAATAATAATAATTTACGTTTCGTTGCGTTTTGTTGAGTTTCGTTGCGTTTCGTTGAGTTGCGTTTCGTTGAGTAGCGTTTCGTTGAGTTGCGTTGCGTTTCGTGAGTTTCGTTTCGTTGAGTTTCGTTGAGTCTCGTTGAGTTTTGTTGAGTTTCGTTGCGTTAACCGTTAGCTCGGGTCCTCACATTTGCCCCCTGGGAGCGCTAGTTCCTTTAGATACAATAGTTGTATCCCCCTGAGGGGTAACTAGGAATTTGAGGAAATTTAATCCCTAACTTGATTTTAATTTTGTTTTTCGCAACAAGTTCCAAATAAAAATATTTTTCCAGTATAAAGGCAGACTGCCGAAAGAGTTGCTCTCTGGTATTGTATATAAATATCAGTGTGGAACTTGTCAGAGTTCCTACATAGGGAGCACTCTGAAACGGTCAAAGATTAGATTTTACCAACATCTGGGCAAATCATTTAAAACTAATAGACCTCTAGCACCTCCATCTCAGTCTGCGCCTAGACTTCACCGTGATTGCACCAACAACCATATTTTATCAGTAGATGATTTTTCAATTTTAGATTCGACGTGTGGTAGTGATTTCCGGATTTTAGAATCATTGTACATTTTTAAGCAGAAACCAGTTCTTAATTGTGATCAAAGTGCTTGCCAATTGTACATTACATAGGTTGTATAAATTCAGTAAATATTGAAATGTCAATTTTTATATGTTGATTTTATTTTCAGAACATTCATTGATAAAAAAGTTTTGAAACTAGCGCTAGTCTGAATGCCCTTTTTTAGAAAATGAATTTTTTTCCGTTTTATATAATAGTATCAATTGATTTATAATATACCTAAAGCCCACAAATATTCAATAGAAGAAATATTTAGGAGCTTGTATAATAAATAGGTGAATAAAATTTTACAACATATACATACATTAATACTTCGTTGCGTAGCCGTTATTAATTCTGGCTTCGAGACGTTCAGAGTAATTTACTACCAGCTTTTTACAAGTTTCGGGTGTAATCTTATTCCATTCATCAATGCAAATTTCTTGGAGTTCAGTGATGTTATTGGAACCTTTCATCTGAATCTTCAATTCCAATTACCTCCACAAGTTTTCGATCGGATTTATGTCCGAGAATTGACTTGGCCATTCTAAAATGGTCATCTTCTTCATCCTCAACTATTCCTTGGTATCGTTTGCAGTATGCTTTGGATCATTATCTTGTTGGAAGGTCCATCCACGTTTCAATTTTAACAAACGAGCTGAGGGTAGGAGTTGCTCTTCCAATATTTCTCGATATTTCCTGTCATTCGTGGTTCCTTCAATAATGTGAAGTTTCCCTACCCCTGATTAGCTAAAACATCCCCACTCCATGATTGAGCCACCTCCAAACTTGACAGTGGGTATGGTGCACTTTTGTTTACACTCTTTGTTTTGTTGCCTCCTAACATGGTTTATGCGGTTTCTCTCAAATAGTTCTATTTTGGTTTCACCTGACCACAGTACGTAGTTCTAAAACGCTGCTGGCTTGTTCAAATGATCGTTGGCATGCTGCAGCCTGGCTTTGACGTGTCGTTTCTGGAGAACAGGGTCCTTCGAAGGGTGCGGGAGCAAAGACCTCCACGGCGTAGTACCCTGCTGATCGTGTGTTTGCTGGCTTCGGGCCCAGATGCTTTGAGATCATCCTTCAATTCTTCACGAGTAATTTGAGGCCTCTGCACTACTGTTAGGATCAATTTCGAACATCACAGGGGTTAACCTTCCGTGGACGGCCACTTCGAGGCTTCCTGAGAGTCGTATTCCAACATTTCAGCTTACGTATTATGGTTCCAACCGAGGCTATAGGAACACACAGTTGTACACATATCTTCCGATATCCCAAACCTTCATTGTGGAGCTCCACAATACATTCGCGAAGGTCTTGGCTGATGTCTTATTTTTACCCATACCTACGACCTTTCAAAACGAGAGCTGCTGTACCAATGACACGTTATTGGAGATGAATGCTGATGAAAGTTCGGCTGCCAAATTGTAGAATATATTAGAACATTCTGGAAGGATCCTACAATAATTTCAATTTATAATATAAAGAAAAACGTCGGGTACTGTAAACTTTCGTTCACGTATTTATTATTCGTGTTCCTATATATTTTTATATTAAATATTTGTGGAATTTATTTTTATTAACCATTTTATACTAAAGTTTTTTAAATGTAGTCCAATTTTCGTAAATGTAGGTGGTTTAGAAATGTCGAATCTGGCGATTTAATCAACGTGTTGTGCTATTTTGCCCCCGTTGATGTTTTGCCCCCGTGTTTTGTTATTTCAAATTAAGTTTTTAAAAAAGTTACAGCGCTTTTAATTTTCATTTTGAAAAATAATTTTCGCTGTGAAAATTCGTTTTTCAACCGATTTTGATGAAAATTGATAGCAAAGTAAATCTTCTAGTGTTCTATGCGCACATATTGTCAAAATTTGAAAAAAATGCAAAATAACAAGGGAAATGACGTTCAAATTCAAAATAGGCCACATAAATTAATAGTCATAATTGTAAAAATAACTAAAACCTATGATGAAAGCCTATTGTAAGACCTTTCTGATGATGTGTTGTAGACAAAAAATAATCACATTAAGTGCATTTGCCAGGAGAAAAACTGATACAGGTTCAGTATTGACGCGCACCTCCACATGTTGCCCAGTCACTGTACCAGGTAGGCATGGCTAGACAAACGTGAGTGCTGCGGTAAGGGGGTTTTACTACGTTTGAGGAGAATGTTTGGATAAAACACATGTTGTACTAATTAGAGTTATTAAGCATGGAGGAATTCACATACATGACAGATGTAGATTAGAATTAAATGATTAGAAAACAGTTTAAATCTTGCCAAGGTACGTCTTCTCTAATTTTGTCACTACGTTGAGTGATTACGTTTTTAAACCCCTAATAAGGTTCATTGCATTTGCAACCGTGTCGCTAACATTCAAATAAATTAATGTTTGTAAGTAAATGAAGATATGACAAAAAGTTTCTAAGAAAATATTATGTAATTCCACATGACGAAATTTAAACTTTCCTAGTTTACAGACCGCATCAAATTATCAGCTTTAAAGAAAGTTTCTTCCGCTAAACGATTGGTTGCATATCATTTCGTTTTTGGACTTCATTGCGTTAAGAGTCAAGCTGCCAACTGCCCAGTCAAGCAACGATTCACAAATGAATAAATGGCTGACATTCATGTGACTTACGGAGAAGCACAAGGAAACTCGAGGCAAGCAGCAATTCTGTACAGAAATAAGTTCCCGAACAGAAATGTGCCAAATCTCAGGACCTTCACTACTATTCACAGGACCCTTCAGGGGGAAACAACTATTGTATCTATGGGAACTAGCGCTCCCAGGGGGACAATGTGAGGGCCCTAGCTAACGGTTAACGCAACGAAAACGCAACGAAACGCTGTTTACGACCTAATTACTGGCAAAACATCGTCAACTAAGCTATATCCGGAAATTATGGACAGAATTTAAGATCACGACGTATACATACAATGCAATGATCCCCTAAAAATATATAATGTCTTGTAACTTTGGCACACTGCCAAAGCGACAGCTAAATAGTCTTGGACCGAAGCTGTAGTTAAATGAGTTTACTTACTTACAGGAGGCTTCTAGGAACTGGTTCTTTTGAGGTTACGCGACCTAACGCAGGGAGAGAAAGATTAAATTTTGAACTGGAGCAAGAGGTTCTAGAGAACATTTAGGATCATTTTAATGCAAGTTATCGTTGTGTTGCTTATGCTTTGGGGATCAGAGATCATGCTGAAATGTGGAACGTTTTGCGTGCGAGCGATCTTCATTCCTTCAGATATGAAAGAGTTCAAGGATTGCTACCAGCAGATTACCAGCCTCGGGTTGTCTTTTCAAGATGGTTTTTTAATAAGCTACGCTACAATAGGAGTCTCTCTTCATTCATTCTTTTTACAGATGAAGAAAATTTTTCATGAGAGGGTGTTTTGAACCATCAAAACCGGCACCACTGGGCAGAACAAAATCTCCACCATATTATTGAACATAAACACCAACATCGGTACAGTGTCAACGTTTGGGCGGTATTGTAGGGAATCAATTGATCGGTCCATACATTTTCCCTGAAACACTCATAGGAGATACTCACAATGTTTTCCTGCAAAGGACTCTTCTCGTATTACTTGAAAATGTTCCTCTTGATATTCGCCGCAGAATGTGGTTCCAGCAAGATGGTGCCCCGCCTCATTTTTCAAGAGCAGCAAGAGACTCGCTTGGCATCAAGTTCCCAGACAGATGGATAGGATGTGGAGGACCAGTCAACTGGCCTTCTAGGTCTCCTGATCTGAACCCATTATTAAGACTTTTTTCTGTAGGGACATCTGAAGAGCCTCGTGTATGAGACCCCGTGGAATCAGAGGAAGATTCGGTTGGCAGGATTGCGGTGGCTGCTGGAGACATAGCAGAAAAGAGAGGAGTGTGGGAACGAGTACGGCAGTCTTTGAAGAATCAGTGCAAGTTGTGCATAAAAGAAACTGGGGAAACATTTTGAACATCTTTTGTAACTTGAATCTTAATCCTGAATGATGATACACCATGTAACACTGTGCTGTGCGCTTCAGCAGCTAAATTATATTGTGTTGTAACATTACACTTTAATTTTTTTTTTCCTTCATACCTACGTGTGAATATGTTCATAGGACCCTGTTTTTCATTTCCTTCGAGTTAAAATAATAAGATTCAACATGTTCACAGTACCATAGTCAATACCATATAACAGGTTAAAGCTGTCAAATTTGCATCTTTATCACAACATTTTCCTCAAACGCAGTAAAACCCACTTACTGCGGTACTCACGCTTGTCTAGCCATGCCTACCTGGTGCAGAGCAATATGTGGATGCGCGTCATTACTGGTGAACTTACGTATAACAGTTTTCCTCCTGGCAAATGCACTTAATCTGATTACTTTTTGGTCATGCATTGTATCATCTGAAAGGTCTTAAAATAGGCTTTCATCGTAGGTTTTTCGTGTTTTACAATTGAGACTATTAATTTGTTAAGCAAATTTTGAATTTGAGCATAATTTTCCTAGTTACTTTACATTTTTTTCAAATTTTGATATGTGCGCATTGAGCATTGAAAGATTTACGTTGTTACCAATTTTCATTTAAATCGATTGAAAAATTAATTTTTTACGGCGGAAATTATTGTTCAGTATTAAAATTAAAAACGCTGTTACTTATTTGAAGAACTTAATTTTTCCATAATTAATACACCACAATGTATGGCTATGATGACTTTACTTGTGGTACTATTCGGAAATACAAACCATGAGCACATACCTCTGAATGAATTCCAAGGTTGCAGCTGCTTCGGGAGGGTATTTGTAGTTGAAGCAGTAATATAATGCAAACAATGCAGAAGCCCAGTTGTGAATGACATCAAATTTTCCATCACGACAGTTCCACCCAATGCGAGCATAAACGAACTGGCGGTCAGAGCAGACTTTGCACCTGTAATACAAACGCTCATCAACGAACCTGATGTGGCCCTAAGTTGGTGCACAACTCCCTGTTTCACCATTATCAGGGAGAACACAAAAATCTGCTACCAAATTTCGGTCACGATACA
>JACJUY010003775.1:64097-80929 GCA_014220935.1 Platorchestia sp. MABIK | reverse complement strand
TAATTTTTAAAAATACTTAATCAAGACCAAATGAAAATATGATCTAGTTAATGATTGATATTTTCAACATTGCTTACTACAATTGACGTTAAATTTGCATTGAATATAAAACTTCAGTTTTACCTGTTGCTTGTTCATGCAAATTTGCGCGGGGCACAAATTTGAATTCAAGTTTAGAATTTCTCATAATAAATTTAGATTCAAACGAAAATGAACTGTGCGTTCGATCCTGGTAGGTTGACGCCTTGTTCAACAATTCGGTTCTTAATATTCAGTAAAGTGATGAATTAGAGGGCATGAAATTCTTTAAACACTTCATTTTCATTTCTTTATCTTTAATCTAATTCGTTGCAAAATTTTCGACAAACTCATGCCCTTTCAAATGAAATAAAAAGAGTAATATTTTGTCTCACATTTTTCACCGAGACGTGTTCATAAATTAATATTAGATAATGAAGTTCTTATTCTTCTTTTTACACAATGACGAGATTTCCATTACTCAAGTGAAGTAGCGAGAGAATTACAGTAGATGGAGCCGCGATGGAACCGTAATTATACGAAATCGTTATAATACATACCCAGTCTAACTTTTTCTCCGAAGCATGCATGTTTTTCACCGCGTAAGCGATTTAATAACTTGGGCGGCGAAAAACATGCATGCAGGCGGCGAAAAAGTTAGACTGGATACTACCCATTGGGTCGCTGCCATTTTTTCCTTTACTGTAATTCTTCCAAGCGTTCGTGAATTACTCGCGAATTATATTTTATCTGAAATGTTTGAAAAACAGTAGTTTTTAATAATTTCCTTCTGACTTTGCTTCTTAAGAGACTTATAATACACGGGCCGTGACAAAGTAGAGAGTCATGCCGTAGGTATGAAACTAATACACTACGTACATGGAATTTCTTGGTATCAACTAACTGGTTTGCTAAACATAATTTAACATTGGATCTAATATCATAAATGGATCTGGGTGCAATATCATGCTAAAATTCTGTGCTTGAATATTTTCAGTATCGGACACAAGTGTTTGTGAGGCTATGCTTTTGCAGTGTCTTTTGTTCTGCCCCAGCTAAATTTTTGTTTCGATGTCTTTATAAAGCATCATTCCATGTTCAAAGGACAGAGGGCATCATGCCATGTAGGTGAAATATTTTGCATAATACTTTATATTTTAAAGCCTAACTTCAAAATTTAAACGCACATATGAATGGTAAGCCTAAAATTTACAACACGTCCTACTTATTTTTTTTTTTAATCAAAAAGAAAAAAATTTTATTTCCAATAAAGTGTAACATGAAATGTTGATACATTGGTCTTTATTCGATACAGACTTGCTAGGATTTCACTTTCTGGAGACAGAACGGTTATATTACAGCGCATGAATTGTTCCCTTTCATCTAATAAAAATTTTCTTGTATTTTTTGTACTTACTATTGCCCCTATAGGTTAAGTAAATAAGGTTAAACATAACTGTACACTTTAAAATAGCTTGATGATTGGATGTCCTAGAAGTCGCTGAATTTATTCGGGCCCACAAGTAGCTATACTCAAATATGTCCATTGTACTAGACTTAAGATACAATCTATTGCTGTATCACTTGTGGTAAATAAATTGTTTAAATTGTTTAAAAACTATCGTTCGCTATCTCTTGCATGTCAACATGCAAGATTAGTTTGTCTGATTGCAGTTATGTAGAAGGCTTTGTCACATTCTTGGGCGGTGAACTGATATTTTTGATATGCCTGAGGTATTTAATTAACAACTTCATATCGTTCTAATGCGCTGCTTGCGTACAATTTGGTATCCGCATGACTCATAGGTAATAACACTTCGTCATGCATTTTCCCCATTTGTTTTGATTTCAAGTTGGTTTTCGAACGTATTTGTGTTGAGCATTAATTACAGAGATGTGACTCATTGTTCAATTTTCAAATCCTATTTTCTTCCTATTCTACCTTAGCTTCTTAAATCCTATTTTCATTATCAATTAATTATTATTATTACAGAAAATAAATGTCGAAAGATCACAGGAAAAGTTATATATAGACTGTTTGTTCACTGATAAGGCTTATCACGAGGTGTTTTGACGTGTGCATGCGTCAGCGAGTAATGAGCATTGTCCTTGAGCAGCTGCATGACATAAATGCCGGCTCAACATGTTCTGTGATACCAGAAGCCTGCTGAGTCTTGAGGTGTAAGCAGTAGAACCTTTCCTCATTAAAAGTCCATTTCTTGTAAGTATTTTTTATCGCACAATGAAGGTTTTGTCTTGTTTTACTTTTTGAGAAATTGTCGGACGGGAAACCTACATAGCGTTTTGCCAAATCAACAGCGAGGATGACTATTTTACGAAATTGAATTACAGGCAAGAATTCCACTTCATTCCTAGTCCTTTTTCACTCTGAAATGTTTTTCTATCTTGAAATAATTCCAATCTGACGAATCGTGAGCAACTTATAGTGATTGGTAACTCTCTTTCGCGCCTTCTTGACATCAGCTGTGTCAAATTATTTCTTTTTATTGATTATGTATCCTTACTTCAACCATTCCTAGTGAAAAGTGTTGTATAATGGCAAATAGAATAAAATGGTGGGCGTGCAAAACTCTTGATGAGTCTCAAATTAAGTAAAATGAGCATCAAAATCAGTAACACAAAATGTATCCTATTTCTTAAAAGCAAAATGCATTTATCCTGCTGATCAATATCGGTGATGGTGAGATTGAGGAAATTAATTTGTCCAATTCTTATGAATTTTCATTGATAAGAATCTTACTTTCCAAGAGCATAGTTCGTACATTAGCTTTGAAATATCAAAGCCATTGGAATTCTCAATACGAATCGAAAATTAAATATTGTGTAGCTCTGAAAATACTGTTTAAAACATTTTTTAATTTTATTTTCCATTATCGAAATTATACATGGCATGAAACTGACATAAATAAAACGAATGTTTTCACAAAAAAAAGAACATTCGAGCAATAAGGAAATTTGGAATAAAATGCCCACGGCCAAAATTCATTCAAATACCCTTCATACTTTACCACATTAGTTGTACGAACATATTTTTGGATCTTTTTATGTTAATTTACTTATCTTCGGATGAGTATTCATTCGAAGGAGAGTGAAAAGTGCAAATAAAGGGATCTTGCTGGGCGAGTTTCATGTTGTATCTTCAACTTAAAATATTTCCTTTTAGATGATCGCATTCGAAATGTTCGTGATTGAATTTTCCAATTCAGCGTCATGTATGGAAAAATGCTTCAGATAATATTTTTCATTGTGAATGAAGCCTCGATATCGCAATGAGAGAGCGTTTGTTAAAGAAGATGTTAAGAAATCAAAATGCTGGCATTTATGGTACAAGGAGTAAATCCAACTCATCTGTTTGAAATTGAGTGCTAATTCAATACATTATTCACTTGTACAAAAGCCGCACAACAACACTTTGCCTGCTAAACATTAAACTGAAGCTCAATGTTCAACTCAAATTGAAACGAATTTTAGTTTAAGTTTTGAAAAAAACATTAAATTGATCGTGCCTTCATTTAGTCGTGATTAAGTATGAATAAATGTTGAGATTTTATCTACAGGTGTGTCAGAAACATTATCAAAATACCCTCTGTGATCAACGGTGGCGTACGCAACAATCCAAGTGACCATGTCGAATTAGGTTTTCAAGGATGGTTCAGTTTTGGTTTCATAGAACATGAACTGGGGAATGTGAATTGCTTGAAAGGCAGGCTATGTTCTTGGATTTCATTAAATTTGTTGATTTCTCTTTATTGTTTGAACTATTCTTTTTAATAATGGACCAATAACGTACCCTTGGGGTGGTTTCTTTCATTCCAGGGTTGTTACTATTGAACTTGAATAATAAATACTGTCGCCATGACGTCGAGCACCAAAAGTTTGTGGCCACGGCTGATTCTTCTTGGAGATTCCATCACGGAAGTGAGTAAGATCTCGTAATAATGATTTCCAAAGTATAATGAATATTTAAATGTATTGTGCACAAACAATCCATTTAACTTTTTTTTACTTTTTTAAATACTCGAAGGGTCATTAAACATTTCACACGTATAAAACTCCAGACACGCTCGCTAAACATTTATTCCAAAATTTCATTGTAGCCAGAACCCATGCATGAAGAGTGGCATACCGCGCGTTCTGTACTAAAGCAATTTTCTCCCAGACCAGAGACGTGGATGCAGGAAAAATATCTCAAGTATCAAAGCACTGTATGTTCAAGTTTTGTTTATTCTTTATATAAAATACTAGCTCTGTGTTCGGACGAAGAGAAGGCGATGTTATAAACTTACTGTATTTGAGGTGATTCGAAACCGGAAACACATTCACAGTACTCTAGTTTACATCTGGTTTAAAATTACAACATAAATTTTCCTTTGTTTTGTTCTTGAAGAAAAGGGCCTATGGTGGTTTCGAGAGGATTGAGATCAATTAAACTGCCAAGCTGAATCATTAGACTGGAAAACATGACAGCTAAAAGAGCAGCAGGGTGTGAGGTTTGTAAAGGAAAGAAGAGAAGTTATGCCCTGATAAAAAAAACTTCTTTTCACTCTTATTTTGCTCGCTGTGGTATAGTGGTGAAGGGATCGGCCTTGCATGTTGGAGGCCCGGGTTCGTATCCCGGCACTGGCGCGGCGATTTTCCCCGTTGGGTATAAGGGAAAGCTCAAGCACAATACCCCACTCAACCCAGGTGTCGGAAATGGGTACCGGCTTCACGGGGGAACCGTCATGGTGTCCTATATATAGTGTTAGTTATAAGACATTTGAAAAACCAATGCTTAAGATCATATGTATCAGGCTTGATTGGAAATAAAGCATCCTTAGATGCCGATGTTTGTTTATCAATATTTCTGCTACACAGGGATGCTTTACCAGCAACGGCCGCTGGGGGGCGTTGTTGGCAAACTCCTTCCAGAGGTGAGGCCTGCTACAAAAACAGATCTTTTCATAATTTTGTCAAAAAAACAGCATACAATGAACCTCTATTCCATGTATTGGCAAATATTGACAGTAAATACGGCGCTACTATAGCGTAAGGTCCACCGCCATATATCGGCTACCCAGGTCCACATTGAGATGTACAAATTAGTGTTTATCGCTGAATTAAATGTATGAAAATAGACAAAATCCATTAGTAACCCAACCTCACGCTATAGTACTAGCTAGAGGTAGATCTTATGCTATAGTGTGGTAGACCTGACGCTATAACAGCACCGTGTATATTCTACCACTGGAAACCACTTGACGATGTTGGGTATATTCCTCGGGATGCAGACGCTGCGATGTGCTCGCCCGCGGCTTCATAGGCTACAACACCCGTCAGTACAAGAGCATCTGCCTCTACCTGCCTGTGGAGAGCCTGCGTGCTGAGGTGGCCGTGCTCTTCCTGGGGGCTAATGACGCCTGTGAAATCGATCAGCAGTTCGTCCCTTTGGATGAGTACAAGACCAACCTCGCATACATCGTGGATTACATGAAGGTAAGCACCTTATAATCCGAATACTGTGATCTCATTCCACTGCTTTGGCTTTCCCTTGTGTGTGGAATTTCAGTGAAGTCTCGGCCTGGGCCGAAGACATTGTCAGACATTGATAAGTCAGACAATAGATATTCTTTTAACCGCAAAGGGATATTTCATATGAAACGCACTGGTAGTGTGCACCATTCGAATGAAACTCGCTGTCAGAAAGAAATTCATCACTGGTATAATAAATTCAGTTGACATTTTTAATGTTGATGAATGGGTGTTCGGAGTGAGGAAAATTTTTTCGAAGTTTCTGAATTAAAGCGGACAAGTGATGTGAAAGCTTTGATATTAAGATAATTTGTTTAATAAAGTACTGTGACATGTTCTTTGAATCTATACATAAGACATATTTCCTCATACTGTGGAAGAAAGCCAATCAATGCACTTGATGAAACCTCCAACTGATTTCCATCCTCTCCAAAGCTGAATGCATCGTCGCAGCAAAATCAAATTTCCTATTGGAAAGCCCAATTTGGACGTTCGTCATTAGTATTCTTTGTCCACGGTATAATCTATATTTGTCAACACTATTCGTTGAATTAAGATAACCAGCTATTGATGTACTGTTGTGGTGGCACAATTTGGCACAGACGACGATCGGAGTCTCCGAAGTAGTTATCCTGACTCCGCCACCCTGTGACACGGCCGCCATGACACCCGACCTCGCGGTCGGACGGTCGGATGAGGTCACAGAACAGTATGCCATCGCGTGCAAAGAAGCCGCGGAGGACATCGGCGTCCCTTACATTGACCTCCACACGCTCTTCAAAGGACAGGTTTGTTGCGAAATGAACTTTCAACCATGGACCATATATCTTTTGAGTATTTTGAACATGGTAAGAGAAACCTTTGTCATAACGCAGGTATGCGACAAAATAGAGCTTCAAATCTTAGAAAGGGGTAATTTTCATTTGATTTATAATTAGAACTCTAATTTTAGTTACAAAACAAGGCTTCTATTGATTTTGAGTTAACAGAGTTATTCCATCGTTAAAGAGTCATCGACCCTTTAAAGTCGGAGTTTTAGGACTCATGGGTCCGTTCTCACAACTACCGTCACTAAACTGGCGCCGGCATCAGGCAGCCACCGATTTCCGAGTGAGGAAGGAACTGCCACTCGGCAGTGAACTATAAAAGAACCCATTAGAAAACTAATCTGATGAGAAATACGATTTGTTGAGGCTATTTTCGAAAGAGGACCGTTCAGTCCTCTCATGCGTTAAAGGTTTTGGCAAAAACATCTGTCTGGTGGCAGGACAACTGGCAGAGCCTGCTGATAGATGGCCTGCACCCGTCTGAGAGCGGCTCCAACCTGATCTACTCGGCCGTGTACCCTGTGGTGTCGCCCCTCATAGCGCAGGTCGGGCCCCAGAACATGGAGGAGGGCGAGCAGATCCTGCCGTCCTTTGACCAAGCTGCTAACGTCTTCCCCTGCCCGGACATCGAGAACTGGGTCTTGGATCACCCCATGCCTGAGGATGCCGCTAAGGCTAAGGCTGAATGATAGGATGGCCTGACTAGTCTTTGTTCGCTTGGATATATGATTGATTGGGTAAGGATAAGGCTAAATAATTCCAAGGTCTGACTAGTCTCGCTCGTTGGTATCAATGATTTATCTTTGGTATGAAGCTCTTTAATCTTACAAAATAAGCATAATGAATAACTGTTGATTCTTTATGATTTTGTTTTGTTGACATAGACAATGGCTAAAGGGATAAAATTAGAAACGATATTCATCGTGTAAGAAACAACTCATCTGATATAGAGACATTTTTTACACAATGGTGGAATTGAATTTTATTCTGTTCATCAAATTTTTACACACGAATGTATTTTAACATCTTTGGAAATAGGAAGCCAGCATCATTTTATAGCAAAAGAAAGACATTGAGTAAAATTTCAGATATTAAAATTCAAGCCAGCGAACTCATTTGCCGTTTTTTGCCGAAACCAAACTTTCAGAAAACTGTAAGACTTGAAGGTTTCGAGTAATTTCTCAGTCATTAAGGATTTTTGAGTACGTATGAGTAAGAACACCATTTCTTCACATCAGTCGGCAATCCTTCACTTGAAAAATCTTTAGTAATTTTAAAGCTTAACTGAAAATTGTTTCCATGTTATTTTGAGTTCCCAATTCTCATTTATTTTTCATCAGTGAAAAGCGATGCGCCATTAGCGGTTCATTTCATTTTGAGTAACAATCGTAAGTTTAGAGCTAGTTGTTGAAAAAAAGGAAAAAGAAAATCTTCCGGTAATAAATTAAGAAAATTGCAATGGGACTTCGTAGATCGGCTGAAATCAATTCAAAAAATTATTCTGCAGGACTATGTAGTTCGCTCCTCCTTTCTAAAGAGCGGCTTCCCCATGTTCTTTAGTGGTGGTTAGAAACTGAAGGTGGTTTTGCTGTTCTGAGTATTGCTGAAAGATTATAATTATGTAGTTTTAAGGTCAAGAAGAGTTCAAGAGACTCGAGTGATACGAGTTGCTTCTTTGACTCTTAGGGCTAGGTCATTATTTTGATACCCCAATAAGACAATATGCAAATAAAGTTTTCTGTAAGATTTATACCACATAATACAGCTTAAGTGGTTCACTGCAAAGGTTACACTGGCTTCATGACTTTCAACACTTGGCACGAGACTTTTTGACGCTGTTCACTTTCGCTCAAGTGACAAATTCGTCACTCGAAGACTCACCTTAGATAGTACAAATTATCAGGTTGCCCAATCTAAGGCTAACTTAGTAAGCTCTTTTCTTACTTTCCTAATAGCTTTACCGAATTCGACAGCAAAATATAACGTCAATTACCCGAAAACAGACAGCAAAAAAAATAACAAAAATTCATAATGGCTGCAATGTTCGCGCTTCATGGCTCTCTTTGATCGAGACTTTGCCACCGTCGTTGAAAATAAATATCAAAGACAAAGAGATAAATAGCGTACATGGCAAACGTTAGCTCCCATTCCGTTATTCTAGTCATCAAAGTTGAAATCATTTGGGTCACTTTAGAAAACACGTTTCATAGATTATCTTACTGAGTAGGACTGAATCTTTATACCAAGGACTCATTATTAACAAACAGGTCGTTCAATGATAGGCGCATAGAATTTGATTTTTTATACAGGAAATAGCAACGCAAAATAATTACCTTGTACATCAGTGTTAGCTGCAGGTTAATAAAGCTACCACCCTTAGTGATTTTTCTTCTCCTACAGCAATTGACCACAACCTTGATCCCTAGGGCAAGAAGTCCGTAAATTAGCTTCAACATCTCCCATATAGAAGCCTCAGCGGGCTCATGAGGCCCAAGTCACAGATACACTCGTGAAATTTGGAGGTGAAGTTTGAAAAACTTATTTTAAGGGCGAAGTGTCTACAACTTCTGTACATCGTGTCTGAATTAAAGAATGAGCCACCTCGCCTATTTTTTCATTGCTTCGACCAAAATGAGCTATAGAAATAAAATGCATCATTTCAGACTTATTCATTCATACAGAAAATCTACAAAACATGACTCCACATATACAAAATTTTAGATAATAGTAAAGCACGAGTTTCTGAAGTCAAAATTTGAACGAAGACCTATGATTCAATATTCAACTCTAAATGCAAAAAGCTTACTTCAATAACATCTTAAAACCCATCACACTTCTCAGTTTTGACCTGATGAATTTGTTAAAAAAAATAAGGATCTAAGTTATCACCAATGCTAAGAATTTAGCAAACTTGCCGGTAAATACTGCATCGCACATTAAAATTATCACCAGGATCGTGTAACTTCGGAATGATCAACTAAATGACGATCAATTTTCTAACAGGCATGTACTGAGAGCTTGTTCGTAATATCGTTTGTTGAAAAAAAACGCAAAAAAAATCCGAGTTAATAAAAAACTAATTTTTTACAAAAGATTTCAAACGTTCAGGTAATACTAAAAATAAAAAAGTTCTTCATTTATATTATTTCCTACAAAAAGACATAATTTACCTCCCAGAATCAACATAAAGTAGAAATCTTAATTGGAAACAATTCAAGTAACTCTCAGAAAAAATTGACATTTTTTACAGAATTTTTTTTTTCACAACAACGTGACTAAGTTGGCTATCACAGCAACGTGAGACACATAAAAAGGGTCTATAAATCACAATAAGTATATACAATTTTAATTAAGCAATTTAATAGAATTTCCCAGCTTAGTGTGCTTCACGCTGGAAATTTATTTGTTCTTGATATTGACGCTGCATATCGCGAGTCTTGGCTTCAAAAAATTGGGCCTTTGTTAAGTCCTTTGCTACACCTTCGCCTTTTTTGTACATCTGTGAATAAAAACACACTTAATGAAACATTCACTTGAATGACACTTGTATTCAGCAAAAGTAATTGTTAGATGAATTCAAGAATTAAAATTCCCACAATGATACGATTTCTACATAAATAAAATGTATTTATTTTCATTAAGTTGATACATGCCATACTCACGACGCTTCAAATGTATTTCAAAAACAATGAACAAAAGAAAAATCCTCCTTGCAATTTTTTTTAATACAAAATTTGAACCTTATAAGTGAAAAACAAATTCACCTCAAATCCAAATAAAATTACCAAGCCACACACCAAAGAGAGGTTGCCGCAGGCGTGGATGCTTCCCAACTCGCAGCCTTTGTCTGCAAACTTGAAAGCTTTCTCCATGTCGGATGGAATGTTGCACTCAGCCCTGCCTGTGATGTAGAGGGCGGACGCGTGGTAGCAGGCGTGCTGGTTGTTCAGCTCGCACCCCTTCACCAGCATTGCCATGCCTTTCTGAGCAAACATATACAAGTGTTATGGCGCTGACCAGCATTACTGAATAGGCAAGCTTTATCGCACAGGACAGCACTACTGGACTTCATCACTGCACAAACCAGCGTCACTGTATAGAGCAACATCACTGGCAAAAGCCAACTTCACTGCATAGACCAGTATCACTGTACAGATCAACATCATTGCATGAGCCATCTTCACTGTACAGACCAACATCATTGCACAGGCCAACTTTACTGTACAAACCAACATTATTGTTGAAGGGTTGTTGCATTTTGTATATTTCCCTGTAGCAAACCTTTTTTTTCACAAAGTTCTTTGTAAAGACTTTATTACATCAGGCATGAAATGAAAACATAAACTTCAAATTAATAAATTAGTTTGAAGAATCCTAAGTGACAGGTGAGATATTTCCTTGAATGCTCCAAAAAAAAAGCTTCCAATCAAGGCCATGAGTGACATTAAATTAGCGTAAAACAATGAAAAACTAAAAAATTTTATCAAATTTTCCAAAATTATGAGGCAACAGAATAATTACAAGGAGAAATATCATTGCCTACCTCTGGATCCTCCACCGGAACTTTCTTTTCACTTTTGTTCCTTTTTGCATTCATCATGGCCAAAAGGCCACCACTGGTGCATGCATCAGAACTGCCATAAGTGCAACCCTTCTCATAATAGCTTGGCACCTCCTCTCGAGCCTGCTTTGTTCCTGAGGGATAGAGAAAATATGTTCAGCAAAAATTCAACAATATATACTCCCATGGGGTCTCACAAAAAAAGTTAGTTATGATACTTAAATTGAAGACTTCCATTTCCATGCTATCTTTCTTTAATTGGTAAAATCAGTTTCCTCATAAATAAATTTAAATTGCTATTTTTAGATTTCTGGAGTTTAGTTCTAACACTCTGAGTAGACACTTTAGCACAAGAGTGATTTGAGGAATAAACTAGTTCAAAAAGAATTAATTAAAGTCATTGCTGCATGACTCAATGAAATGTTGCAATCATTATATTTGAATTCAAATGGTCATATTACATGAATGGCTAATTCTCAATCTTCAACATTTTAGAATTATTCAGTGCCTCTATACCCAGTTAAAAGGGAATAAAATGAACTCAACACTTAATTTGACACTCTACTTGAGCCAAGAAAAAAAAATGATATCTAAAACAACAGGCAATTGAAGTTTCTAAAATTTGGATATAATGCAAGTTTCACATTTAAGTAACCATGCGTAATAGATTTATGTTCTCCCTACACCTAATCACTAAATGTAACAAATCCATGCTCTCTAGAATGTGTAGTACAAAACAGGGATTAAGTTTTGCAAGCAAAAAGACAGTGAATACTGAGGCATATCATGATTTGGTACAGAATGTAGGAAATCATTTCAAATCCTATGAAAATATAAAGTTCCTTATGCAAAAGCATTAAAAAGGCATTTCATGCTATATCAAGCACTAAACAACTGACATTGGTCCACAGTTCAAGTAAATTCATTCAGGCATGCTTGTATCTTATGCTACATCATGAGTGATGCATCTTATAACACACCATGAGATATGCATCTCATGCCACAACATGGCAAGAGCGCTGATATTTTCAGTAAACTAGCTATCATGCAACATATGGTATTAATAAACAACATTTTAAAGTAGACACTGACCTTTTCCTCTGAGGGCTAAATTTGCATACAAGTAGCAACTTCTGGCAAATTTATATTCATCACAGTTGTTTTTGAAGACTTTCATTGCCTTTTCATGGTCAGACTTGATGTTTTCTAGATATTCACCAAGCAGATGACAACCTGTAAAAGATAGATCTTACTCTTGACAAACATAGCCATGATCTATAACAGAAATATCAACCTTTTATTGCCAGTGAAAAAGCAATATAAAGTTGAGTAAAATCATATCTGTATTTCAAGTCAAAAACTTAATAATACACAACAGCTAACAAATTTAAAGAGTACTGAAATTCTCACAAAGAAATATGCTGTCCACACTATGACCAAACTTACTAAAGATATATGCTTCACAAACTATGACAAAAACACTGCAAAATTTAAATAAGTAAAGTTATTTCAATCTACAAAAGAGTTAGCTAGTTTAATAAAAATATATCACTTACTGTCAGGTCTTTTTTCACTGAAGCAACTGAAACGATACTCAACTCCCAGTTTGTCAAGAAATTCTTTAACATCCTCTTCTTTTTTAAAATCATAGTCCATTGTGAGAAAAGTTCTTGCACCTAACACTGATTGTAAATATTACAAAAATATTGTTACCATGAAAATCAAATATCTTAAATATTTCAGAACCTGCATTTAAAACAATATCTATCAACAATAACAAGACAGCTCTCAACAAGAGATAGTAAATTTTTCACAAACTTTGGAACAAAAATTGTTTGATATATGATTATAAATAGATTAAAACATCCTATTTATCAGTTAAATTACTTATCACAATATACATATATATATTTTCCAGAAAATTGTTGCCACAGTTGAATACTCATTCTTTACTGAAAATTATTCATTTATAACCCACAAAACTGATTTTTCATACCATTAGAGCCTTACTAAATCATTGTAAGATTTATAACAGCTTCATTTTAACCAGATAGAATAAGAATTTTGAACTACATTTAGGAGTTCACCATTTTAATCTTCTACTTCTATATATTAGATTTGAACTAACTGTAAGGGTCAACTATTTTGTTTTAACTACAAACAAATAAATATATTAATTTTCAACTATTTGAACTTTTACTTTTATGGTGAATTACTTCAAAGTTCAAAGACTTTGCTTCATTAATCTTGAAATTACAGAATGCCAGAACATCTATTGGTATGAATTTAAATTGTCTGGATCACATAATTAAAAAAAGTACATATTCAGATGCAGGTAAACCAAACCAAAATATAAGCTCAATTGAGATAAATTTAATTGGTATGTTCTTAAATTCAGCTACGTTTTTTTTATTATCCTGTAGTTAGCTGATAATGAACAAACAGTAGTTAAAATTCTCTGAATATGCTGCCAAAGAAGACAACTTCACACAACAATATATTACCCTAACTCATTTCAACGCCCACATTCACACTAATAATTTTATTCACGTAGCAGTTTTTAGCCTAAAATCGTGTAAGCAGTTAAAGCCTATGATACGGCCTAGAATTCCATCTGATGCACATACTCAGGATGGCTCTGAGTTCAGGTGCAGCAATGTGCAAAAAATAAAAAAGCTATCTTATACTTTCTCTGCCAAAATTTTATTTACTTTGCATTTTTGGATCAAATAAATGATTTGGGCAATATACATGAGCTCATAAAATAATTAGAAAATGGCTTTAGTTGTTTTCCACAAGAGCTTTTAACAATTTAACCTACAATTCCAGCTGACAAGTGTCAGGATTTGTAAAATCCGCAGTCCGCACATTTGCTTGTTACTGTGAAATTGCGGCCGGCAGAAATTTTGAGTTAAAATTTCCATCACAAATATTTGTTTGATATTATTTTTTGACCCTGCAAGTGACGAAGTAATCATAAATATGTGTCCCTATTTCATTAATGTTCAACTATTCCTATATATCGCCATGTAAACAAATATGATACGGTTCAATCATTGACATTGGTATATTAAAAGATACGTAGATTTGCTTATGAAATCTGTACCAGGACAAGAAAAAAATGAAGAGATGCTTTTTCTGTGCCGTCTTTAATAGCAGTAAACTGTTTTTCATCAGACAAGTCTTTCGTACGTCAGTCATCAGGATCACCAACAACAGTACAACCTCAAAGTGTCTGTTGCTTCGACACGTTGAAAACAATCTTTGTACAAGCAGGCAAGCAGCAAGCTCTCTCTGCCCGAAAACGATGGAGCATCATATCGTCATAATGACCCACCATGCATGGAGATGGTGTCGTGACGTACTGGTTATCCCAGTGATGCCGTCTAATGGGAGTTTGTGACAAGGATTGGTGGATCCTGAGTAGTTAAGTGGACAAGTCTGGTACACAGGTGTTGAAATCTTATTCTTTTTTTGTGTGTGAGGATTGAGGAGGGAATCGTAGGCCGTTACAAAGGCCCCGACACTGTCGGCCCTCAATTTCAAGTTTCAAGTTATCGGATATGTAAACAGTAACCAAGAGCCTACCTACTGCCGACGCCGAAACTTTAAAAAAGCGACTTAAACTATGCGTTATGTTAAATGCTAAGAATCGTGACTATGTGAAAAAACATGTATTATGTACGACTTTGTAGTTAGAAGGATTGTTTGGTGCTTTGTATAGTAACTAGGTGGGAATGTTGCACCATAAATAACAATAAAGGATAAGGTTTCCAGCATTAGGGGCTTGAAAATGTTTTGTAAGCAACTGGAAGAAATTGAGGTTTTTATTAATGCTGCTTAAGTAGTGATTGGGATTTTTGTATTTTGGTTAGATGTGAATAAATGAAACTAATACTTCAGGTTGAAAATTTTTTCATGTTGATCCTTAGTGGCTCTATATTCAAAAGTCTACTCTATTCTGATTTTGGGAGAATGTATATACACTTTGATGCAAAAAGCTGCAAAAGGTAAAAGTAAGATTTAAGTAATAAATATTTTATCTGCAACTATTTAAGTTTGAGTTCTTTTGAATCCTTGGTATATTTTGGTATCTTTGCGGTCAGCAATATGCTAGAAAAATTATTTTGACTTGGAAATACTCTGAATTTAATTTTTCTTTTAGTATTCTGAAAACTGACTGCAAAAATAGTATATTTATCTAGTAGTGGGTGGTTATTATTTCTGCTGCTAAACTGAAAAGTGTGACCAGTTATTTTCTCTTCAAAATAAAAATACCTCTAAATAACAATTGATAATATATTTATATTATACCATTACCTCTTTAATCCATACAGTATTAGAAAATTGAAAACTAAACTATAAAATTTTGTACAGTGCATGCATATTAAATGGTAAAATCTAGCAGTTGTTAGTATAGTTGTAGTCGTTTTTAATTATTCTATCAGGTATGGGTCTGACTGAGGAGTTAGAGCTCAATATTTAGTTGGTGCTGATCAAAATGGCAGTTAATTTTTGAAGGTAGTAATGACTAAGTTAAAAATGTTAAATGGGATATCGGATCATTACTTGGTCGAAGGGAAGTTGAGAGTAAATGGTGTGTGGGGAGGTATTAAAAGGAGGAGTGGAAGGGAGGTGTTAAATGTGAGCAAGTTGCATGATCCTGAGCGTGAGTGTGAGTATCAGGAGAAGATGAAAGTAGAGTATGGGAGGGTGAAGGTAATTGAGGTGGGTGGAGTGGAAGGGGAATGGAAGCTGTTTATAGATGCGGTGAAAAAATGTGCAAGGGAAGTGTGTGGGGTAAGGAAGGTTGGTGGGGGAATTAGAAAGGGGAGTGAATGTTGGAATGGAGAAATAGGAGCGGCGGTGAGAAGAAAGCGGGGGGCGTTCGAAAGGTGGCTGCAAAGGGGCAGCCAGCAAAATTTCAAAGAGTATAAGGAGAGGAAGAGAGAGGTGCAAAGAATGGTAAGGAGAGCAAAGAGGGCAGCGGATGAGGAGTGGGGGAAGAAGTTGGGAGGGGACTTCATGGAGAGTAGGAAGGTTTTCTGGAAGGAAGTGAAAAGGATTAGGAAAGTACAGGTGGAGAGTGAGACAAGAGTAAAGGATGCAAATGGCAGGCTGCTAGTGGAGGGTTGTGATGTGAGGAAGAGATGGGCGGAGTATTTTGAGGAACTGCTGAACGTGAAAGATGATAGGCTTGCGAGAGTGGTAGCTGTTGGAAGTGTTTTTAGAATGCCTGTGTTTGGTGAAGTTAATAGAAGTAGAATGGGAAGTGTGGAAGTGAAAGATGCGTTGGATGTGATGAAAAATGGGAAAGCACCAGGTATGGATGGTTGCACGGTTGAATGTCTAAAGAAAGGAGGAAATGTGGTTGTAGAATGGTTGGTACATTATTTAATGTGTGTTTTGGGGCTGGTAAAGTGCCGTTAGATTGGAGTAGCGCGTGTGTAGTTCTGTTGTACAAGGGGAAAGGTGACAGGTATGAGTGCAGTAATTCTAGAGGTATAAGTCTACTGAGTGTTGTTGGAAAGCTGTATGGATGAGTTTTGATTGGAAGAGTGAGAGTGATGACGGATCGTGTGCTGGCTGAAGAACAATGTGGTTTTAAAAGTGGCAGAGGTTGTGTAGATCAAATGTTTGCTGTGAGGCAGGTAAATGAAAAATACTTGGCAAAAGGTAAAGATGTAAATTGGGCTTTTATGTATCTAGAGAAGGCGTATGACAGAGTGGACCGTGAGGCTCTGTGGCAAGTTGTGAGTTTGTATGGAGTGGGCTGAATGCAATCAAGAGTTTCTATATTTACAGCAGAGTGTGTGTGAGAGTAGGAAATGAGGTGAGTGAGTGGTTTCCAGTTATGACAGGTGTGAGACAGGGATGTGTGATGTCGCCGTGGT
>JACJUY010003775.1:17146-33901 GCA_014220935.1 Platorchestia sp. MABIK | reverse complement strand
CAGCGATATTTTTTAAAGATTATCAGTTAATCAAAATAAAGATTCTCGCATTACTTTAGGGTGCGACCCATGCGCGAGAGCACTAATTCTGACAGAACTTTTATGTTTACTAGAAAGAGGAGTCATCGATGGCGGTCCTGGAGTTTTAAATTCGTCTTGGCACATTTTTGAAGTAGAAGATGGCGTAATATTTACAATATTTTCTTTTAGAGGCGACACGACAGCTACCATTCTAGGTCGATTGCATCTGTGAGCGTTGGAGTTGAAGTGACGAGGCGTGAGTGAGGCACGACCTGGATACCTCGAGCGTTGCTGCACCTGACCCCGATGTTGCTGGCGCCGCTCGGACACTGCAGGCCGTGGCAGCGCACGGCTCGCAGGAGTAACACAAGATCGTGATTGACGGCGCTGCTGACCTGGTGTAACGCAGCCCAGTTGATTGAAGAGCTGCACGTTAGCTGTCACTTTCTTTTGTTTCTTTAGAGCAGCTATGGATGGACGATTGCCGTCTTTTTGTTTAACGGCTGGAGTAATGTCGTCTCCCGCCGTATCATTGTTGGTCAATACCTGGCTTTCTACCTCTTCGAAGAAATCTGCAGCTGCCAACCATTGTTCGTTTTCAACATCAACTGACAACATGACGCTATCTAGGTTTACGCCTGGCTTTACAGAAGGGAGAGCATGGTCATCCATATTACCAGGACTTGATAATGGGAATTGGATTTCTGAATTCCCACCTTTCTTCTCGAGAGCCTTCACGCTCGTATCAATGTCCAGTTGGGTTTCAACGGCTGATGTAGAACAATTGATGGACTTGTCATTATCAACAAAAGTTATTTCAGTTTCGATAGGACGAACGACAAACGGAAGTCCACATCGTACAGAATTAGGACGCCCTCGCTTAAGAGAGTGAGATAACGGTGACTTCATTAGCGGCTGCTTTAAACGAGGCGTTCCTGCACTTTTGCTACAGGTTGGGGTTTCGTGGTCTGGAACTGAGCTAGTATTTTGGTGACATTTCAGTTCTAGTTCCTTCGACCGGCGGCGAATCGTGCCAATTTTACGAGCACTAGGCGACCTTACAACACAATTTTCCCCACTTCGTCGACGACGTATCTTCAGCTCTCGGTCCAAACGTCGGGAGAGATTTTCAGACGGACTTATACCAAGCATGTTGCTTTCCTTCTTCATTTTATCGTACGCACTTTGTATAATTTCATTGTGGTTCAAGGTTGCGATGGAAGTAATTTTCTCATCGCCAAATAATGATCGTTTGAGTTCGACCAGAGCATCGTCGTTTATCTCTTTTTCCATTTTAGCAACGGCTTCTTTTATGGTATCATACTGACTCTCTAGAGTAGAGAGCTCGCATCCGTTGTTGCCAGTCCCTGAAAACCTCTCCATGACAGCTGGCGAGTCTCTGAGCGTACGCTCGGCTCCGTCAGGCTCCCCGCGAGTTGCACAGCGACTGGGCGTGCTCGTAAGCTCCCCGTCTGGCTCTGACTGCAAGGCGAGTCGTGCGTTGCGAGCCTTACGCCGTGCACGCTTGCTGACACGACCTGAGCTTTGCCGAGGAGTGAAACCCTCACCGCTACTGGCTGGTGTTAGAGCAGCTTCAGACCGACGTCCGGATGCAGGCGTACTTAAGGAGAACCTGCTCATGCTTTCTAGATTCGGGGTGGTTAAAAATTTAAGACCCTCGTCGGTTTTGCTTGCTCTCAGAGGTGTTCTAGGCGTAGGAGGCTTCACATCGGTGCAGCGAGTTTTCACTTCGCTCTTGCTTTTGTGCAGCTGCAAAGGAATCTTACCAGGATTAGACTGATTCCCACCCTCGAGTTTGAAATCTTTTCTTTTTTCTTGCAGTGCACTGTCAATTGGATTAGTGTTCAATTTCATCGATGCGGTTCTTGGAATAGTTTCTTTGTCCAAGTTTGGATACAAAATCAGAGTAGATTTATTCTTGCTTTTGATAATATCAGCCGATACAAGTTTATCAGATTTCACTACCCACTTTTCACCTATTCCAACTAGTTTACCGCCGATGTTTGAGTTCAGAGATCGACGATGATTCGGTGAGCGTTTTTTGGGGCGCATCGATGATGCGTCGACCAAGGCGGCAACGCTTGGGTGGCGCGGGAACGACAGTCGCGAACCCGTCGACGGTTCTCGGGCGGTAGCCGATCGGTGCACTTTAACGACTGTAGCGCCAGTAGCTCTCTGGTGATAGAGGTGAAGACATTCAGTGTTGTTAAAGAATAGGAAAACATACGTACGCAAAACTACTAAATACAAGCATCGTAAAGTATGAAAATCATTATCAATAAAAATAGGAGAGCAAAAATCACTGATAGAAATTTCATTATACTGAGAACGTTTCGGGCTAATACCCATCATCAGCTCATTAAAAGAATCAAATAGAAATGAACATAGATGTACAAACAGACATAAACACGAAATCAAAAGTAAAATAAAATAAAAAAAAGTTAAAATGCAGTAAACAACACGAAACACAACTAAGAACCTATAATGCTAGGAGGGTAAGAACTCAACTGGTTGTTGAGTGAAGGCTTGCATTTAAAAATGAAAAGCGATTCTAAAATTCTAAGATCTAAAACACTTGAAGCTGCATGTACTACTTTGAAATGACTAGAGTGAGGAGTTATATTGCACGTTTCAGCATGATCGCGAACAGCTGAGTGAGGTGGACGGGTCAATGGAACACCAGAACGGTAACTAACTCCAACATGCTCGGCCACTCTAGCTCCGAGAGTACGTGTGGTCATGAGTACGTGTGGTCATGTGGAGAGTACGTGTGGTCAAAGGTGTTTGTACATCTATGTTCATTTCTATTTCAGTGACATATGTTAGATTCTTTTAATGAGCTGATGATGGGTATTAGCCCGAAACGTTCTCAGTATAATGAAATTTTTATCAGTGATTTTTGCTCTCCTATTTTTATTGAAACTGAAGAAAATACCGGAAAATGCACCTGAAAATCATTATGTAATGAAACATAAGCATGTGGGAAGTGCTTCGCCCATGTAACTATCATACCGACTAGTTATCATCAATCTAATAATGTAGATGAAGGGACAAAATTAAAATTAAAAAATAATAAAAGAGCAAATTAAAATTTTTCTCCAACTCGACTTCCGTTTTTATTTAATTAAACGACTATGACAGAAATTAAGCGACATCGAAGACTAAGTGGCACCACGAGAGCGTAAAATTGAGGTGTCCCATCAAGTACAACTTGCTCAATTAACAAAGCTGGCGTAAGGATCTCGATGACGTGAAAAGACAGATGAGAGAAAATGAGAGGACGATGACACTCGTGTTGAAAGTCAGTTGCACGGTGCGGCGCGCCAGACTCCTCCATGGATGATGAAAAAGTGATTGGTAAAAAATAAAGCCTTCCGAGCTACAGTTCGAAATCCCTAACAGACTTCGGAGCAAGTGCTACTAAATTTGAGACAGGCGGCTAGGGTTGCCACAGCGGAGCGCTAATTTGCTAAGTTATATTAATGAGGTCATACTCTGTCAACACTTCAGCAACAGTAACTTAAGATCAGATTTGGCAATGATTAAGTTAAAGCCTCCCTGGTCACAACAAAGGTGTTCTAAAAAGAGGAGTGATGAAGGTACAATGAAGGTACCATGTAAGAAGGAGTTAAGGGAGAGGAGAGACGAAGGTATTATTTAGGAAGCAGTTAAGGGAACACGAAACCTTCGCGCAAGGTATTTTTTCACACAAGATCCACTACGCACAGAAACAGTAAGTTAGGGAAGAAGTTTATGAAACATTAAAAAGTCGATGGAAAAAATGGGCTAACAGAAAGATAGCAGTAAACAGAAAAAAGATCGCCCATAACCAAAAAAAAAATTCTATAGTCTATACTGACAAAACGAAAATCTACCCACCCTTCAGCCTCACATTTTACCTAAGCGCTAATTCCCATCGATAAAATCGTTGTCTCCTTCCTGATGTAACGTGTGCGTTATCAACTTTTCCTGCTTTTTCATATCGTAAACAACGAAGTTCTCTTCTGAAAACGTTAGTGAACTTCGCTATTAACTCTTACAAGTATCGTTAATCACTCACTGAGGCTGAGGTGAAAGTCCCGATTACAATTAGCTTTATTTAGTAGTAGCTGATCAATTATGCGACATGTTAATCATAGACTTCCATTGAAAAATAATTCAAAGGATTCATTGTAAAAAAAATACTGTAAGCGACCGCATTAGAGAACATGGATCACCTGTAAATCAATTTCCATTACGTCCGCATGAATTATGCGCAGAAGGACTTTTCTTGTAAACAATGACCGTACATGAGGTGAGCATGTTCACTTATTTTGACAGCATTAAAAAAAATTATTCAATGCTGTGACAACTTGAGGTTGCAAAAAGCACTCTCCAATTTACTTCTAAGGTGATCCCATGCATTTGAGTAATTTACATTACCTTAACTCATACTATTTCCATTTACAAAACAAAGTTAAGATATATAAACCTGAGGTGAACGTAGGTGCTGAGACTGGCAGACATATCCCATAGGGCATTCGGGTGGAGCGTTATTTCAACTTTTTGGAATTCATTTTCACAATACTGCGGAAAAGTTATGGAAGAGCATAAAAATGATGTTTGCAAAATTTTAGATCTCTAGGTCGATTCCTTCATGATTCGAGGGTCATTTGAAAATTTCGAAAATACGAAAAATAGCATGTTTATGATATATTCCTCAAAAATCCATTTTGCCTGCTTTACAGCTACAATAGGTAAAAATCATCATAAAAACGTCTATAGAATATGTTGCCGCCGTTCTGTCATCGACAGAACAGCGCGACCCTTTATGTTCTAAAGAGTTTGAACTTCGTTGCCTTTCGGTCTGTCCTCGTCACTTCGCATTAGTTAGCGCAGGGCTCGGTTGCCTCGCCGGTGTTGCACATGTTGCACTTCGGTCGGGACGTCTGTGTCGCTGCGTGATAGGTATTTTATAATTCAATTTCTCTAGTTTCTTCTTTATTCATGCATTGCATTTTCGCTTGTGTAATTTCATGTCTCTTTCCAGACCAATGTTTATGACCTGTTTGTAGTATCAATAAAGAATTGCTGCTACACGTGTTTGATAGACATTGTACAACGAATCAGGTCGTAGAGTTAGGGAGATGCGAAGTCGCACGACCGGGCAAATTCCTGACTTCGATGCTCTCCCCATGTAGGCGTGAATTAGACCCTACAGAATATATGTTCCAAAATTTAGAGCTATATCTCATCATCTTCATGGTTCAAGGGTTTCTCTAAAATTACTTATTTTCTTAAAATTACAATTGCATCATGTTTTCATTTTAAAAAAAATGGTTTTGAGTGCCATTTGGATTTATCATCATTGTTAGTTTCTTTTGGCTTGTGGTTCCGGGAAGTAAATGGTACAGCTCTTAGTTTATTTCTTGTATTGTGATAGTATCGCGCGAAATAAAGAATAATCCAGAACTCACCACGAGGAGGTTGTCGTACGTCGAGTTCCGTCTCACCCATCCCATACATCCTACTATGTGAATGAGGCCAATTATTAAAATGAATATTCTTTCTTGGTTTCGAACCTAGGAAGTCTTTTCCTCCCTTCTCATTTCCTTCGTATTAGTCCGTCTCTTCCTTCCATCCCCACGATAGTGGAAGAGTCTTCTGTCACCATTTTGATTCATTTCTCCACTGCCTGGGTGTGGTTGCAGAATGATGTTAGAGGAGGGAAGTCGGATGATCCCCTCTGGATGTCAGTGAGGAGATCAGTCGACAGACACTTTATTACAGGAGGTTCTTTCAGTTGGGTTGTTTGCCAATTGATCATGAAATGATACTCTTTGGAATCGAACAGCAATTCAGGCAGTTCAAATTGCCTCAGATAGGTTTACTATTAACCTACTGATTTCCAGTTTTTGAATGACAGCATTCATTTCATATATCATAGCAAGCAAAAGATTCTCGCTGAGTGCAAAGCAAGAGTTGTTTTTTATGACTTTGTTCACAATCATGCGGTATTTCACTGGAAAAAACTGACTCGAGAATCAGTCGCTGTAAATGTTTGGCTCCCTGATCTACTGATAGGTTATATTTAACTTGGAACCAAACAGGAATGTAGACTTTCATGATGTACTGCACCAATATTTTCAATGTCTCAGATGGTGTAATCGTTGAAATATAAAGTCTTAGAATCGGGATGGCAGTTGTAAACCATCTAGCATTATGTATTGTTCCAGGGTTCATTTTGGCCAAGTTTTTCTGACAAATTGAGAATCAGTAAGATAATAAAAGCTAGAACAGCAAGATAAACCTCTCTGGGCCAATGTAAACTGCCTCAATTGCTGTTCGATTCCCAAGGGTATCATTTTATGATCAATTGGCAAACAACCCAACTGAAAGAACTTCCTGTAATAAAGCGTCTGTCGACTGATCTCCTCACTGACATCCAGAGGGGATCAGCCGAATTATCTCCCCTTACGTCATTCTGCAACCACACCCAGGCAGTGGAGAGATGCTAAAAATGAATTTTTGACAGATGCCTCTTCCACTGTCGTGGGGATGGAAGAAAGAGACGGACTAATACGAAGGAAATGAGAAGGGAGGGAAAGACTTCCTAGGTTCGAAACCAAGAAAGAATATTCATTCTAATAATTGGCCTCATTCACATGGTAGGATGGATGGGATGGGTGGGACGGAACTCGACGTACGACAACCTCCTCGTGGTGAGTTCTGGATTATTTTTTGTATCGCGCGATACTATCACAATACAAGAAATAAACCAAGAGCTGTACCATTTACTATGCGGAACCACAAGCCAAACGTAACTAACAATGATCATTATTAATCCAAATGCCACTATGAACAATTTTATTATGAAAAACATACGGCTATTTGGTAATAAAATATGATGCAATAATATTGAAATTTAAATAAAATTAGTCATTTTTAGAGAGACCCTCGAACCATGAAGATCATGAGATAGAGCTTTGAAATTTGGAACATATATTCTCGAGACGTTTTTATCATGATTTCTACCTATTGTGGCCCCTAAGCAGGCAAAATGAATTTTTGGGGAATTTTATATATATATATATGCTATTTTTTCGTATTTTTGAAATTCTCAAACGACCCTCGAATCATGAAGGAATCGACCTAGGGGACTAAAATTTTGCACAAACGGTTTTTATGCCCTTCCACAACTTTTCCGCACGATTGTGGAACCGAATTACAGAAAATTGAAAAAACACTCTACCCTACTGGTCATACATATATGCAGTAGTGAGAGCCACGACAATGTTGACTGTTGGAAACGCAGGCATTACGTCAGCAAACAGCACCTGCCCTAATCTTGGCATCAGCGTTGAGTCCCCCACCTGTGGCGGTGGCATTCTGGGCGACGCAGCGACGGCGGCAGCGTAGGAGAGGCGTGTGGAACTGCGCCGCTCTATTGGCACCTGACTCGTGGACGCCATGCGGGCCTTTTTCTTGGGGTGGTCTCGCTCGCCCCTGCCACACATGGCACAATTAGGCAAGGAATAAGCATGAAGTGTTCGGTGTGTGCAGTAGCGTTGTCGAGGGAAGTGTATGGTACTTCTTAGTGGTGATCACAACGCCATGTTAGTGTATGACGTCGTCGTGGAACGTAGGCACAGTAAGCGGTTGTTCACTCGTTTGTTATGATCGTGAGTCAGATCCCTTATAGCTAAGGTAATTCTATTTTCTACAAGTGGTTTTGAATTAATACACAGAGGACTATCCATTTAAAAGTAAAATTAGTTGTCTTAATATTACACTTCATCTTATTTGACAAAATGCAGCAGGTTTGGAACGAGTGTTGTCCATGCACGAACGTCTTGACAACCTTTCAAAGATTTGCACAGAAAGACGAAATTAACTAATTAACTAGAGTTTTATTGTAGTACCTTGATGAAAATGATGAGTGAAACAGGGGAAGCAGTAAAATAAACAAATTTTACGCCAATCACGTGCGAGATCCCCGTAAAATATCTAAGCGTGAATACAATATATTAAATTTAATATCCAAGCGATGAATGAATGTCATATATAATAATTCGCAAACGTGAGGTCCACTTGTCTTCATTATAACAGAACACTAGATTAGATGTTAGTTTAAGCCTCTCTAACCACAGCTAAGACGTTCCAAAGAGAGGTAGGAGGAAGGCACCACTTAGTATGGAGATGAAGGAAGGCGGAATCTACGCACAAGGTGCATAGAAACACTAAGTTGAGAAAGAAGTTCATGAAACAAAATAAAAGTTGAAGAAGAAAATAGTAGGTGCTGAAAAACCAGGACAGCAGTGAACCGAAAAAAGTTGGTCCTTAACATAAGAAAAACAAAAAAGTTCCACAATATGAAGGCCAAGCTAACTCTCAGCTCGGGACCTCTGACTTTCCCCCTGGTTGTACAAATACTCATAGATACAATAGTTGTGAGGCCCTGAGGGGCCTTTATAACAGAAAAATCGCGAAAATAAACTAAACTAAAACAAGGAAAGCAACTACAGGTATAGCTGCCAAGAGGTGTCCGCCCGTACATGAGCAGCTTCATGCCTGCTCAACCAGTTTTCATTCAAATAAACTGATGTTCTCCACACTTGGTTTCGTGTGCTTTAGTGCGTGGAATTGACCACAGGCTAACACTCTCGTAAAAATTTACAAGCAGTTGAGGTTAGGAAACGATCCCTAACTCCTTGACATATTATCTCTACCAAAAGTTAGCAGTACTAGTGGGCAAATTTTTAACAGAGTTAAAAATGAACCCGACAATAAATTTAAAGGTAATGCTTGAAAGTAATAAACATAGTTTTGAAAATGAACATGCTTTCCCCTGAGAACAGTAGCCACAATAAAAAAACTTACTCGTCAGCAGGTAAGAGCACGTCGCTCTTCCTTTTTTCAGGGCTCTTTCCGAGAGCCTCATCGCTGCCTCCCGAGGGATGCAAGCTCAAGGGCGGCCGGCCGGGGGAGAAGATGAGCAGCGGAGAAGAGGAGGGCTGACTGCGGTGAACGGCGGACACGAGTGGGGACGCAGGTCGTGTAATGCGGTGCTGGTGCAGCGGGTGCGGGGAGTTCGGGTTCGGCAGGGCTGGGATGGGTAAAGATTGGGCACCAACCACCCGACGCAACCCAGACATCAAACCTGAGTCAAGGTCATCAAAACGTCACATCCACCAAATCGAAGTTTAAGCAATATGAGCTCAATCGTTAACTTGAGCAGAAATCAATTTTAAAATCGTTCACAAACTTAAGAAAATAAAGTGGTATGTTCTCTGGTCCTTCCAGACAAGGAAGGTAATGAATGATGGAAATTTTATCAACAGGTAGAAGCTAAGTTTTTTCACTTTGTCAGCATTCAACTCTACAGCGTGCACAGCTATGACAGCAAGCTTCAGCAGTTTTTTTCTGCCAAATGGTGACTAGAACACTAAGACGTTCATATCAAATTGATATATATTGACTTTCTTTTGTAAATGGAAATAATATGAATGAAGATAATGTAAATTACTTAAATGCATTGTGGTGATGCATGGTATCATCTTAGAGGTAAATTGGAGGGTGCTTTTTGCAACCTCAAGTTGTCACAGCATTCAATAATTTTTTTTTAATGCTGTCAAAATAAGCGAACATGCTCACCTCAGTATGGTCACTGTTTACGAGAAAACAAAAAAGCTTCTGCGCATAATTCATTCGGACGTAATGAAAATTGATTTATAGTTGATCCATGCCCTCTAATGCGGTCGTGTACAGTATTTTGTACAGTAAATCCTTTGAATTATTTTTCAAAGGAAGTCTTTGAATAATATGTCTCATAATTGATGAGTGAGCTACCACTAAATAAAGCTAATTGTATTTCCAATAGAACTCGTAAAGAAATATATTCTATTTTCAGTAAGGCATTTACACATTTCATTTTTCATTGTTAATTAAAATGAAATCCAATGTATTTTCCACTTGCGGGTTCAAATGACATATTTCCTCAAGAACACTCATATGATGGGAACAATTGAGTCTGCAGTTTCTGTTTGACATCGTTGATATTGTTAATCCAGCCAAATTTTCAACTTCACTCCTTTTATCAGGCAAATAACGCCAGGTACTTTTGTATCACTGGCATTGACTAGCGATAAATACCGATTTTCTGTGTCTAAAATTACCCTCGCTCTTCTTATTTTACATGTGACATGATGGAGCGAAGCTTTATGGCATCAAGACCGTTGTTCGCGACTTTCACTTCAGCCCCTGTGAGGGATTACCAATACTTGTAAGAGCTAACAGCAAAGCTCTGTTTCATCACTATGACTGTTTAATAACCATATCTGTTTGATAACACTATACCATGAGACTAACTGTTAGACAACTATAACTTCTTTGCTTTTTAGATCCACAATCTACGAGACAATTATTTTAACAGCTAACTCATAGACTAAAGCGTCAATATTCTGGCCAGGAATTGGGTCCTGTTCTGATGCAAAGCAGTGGCGCCCGGTGACCGGTCTCAAGTCGGCCACTTTACTAGTCTCTACGGCGCTAGATCAAGCCGCGTATTGGCGAGTCCTTTCTTATTAAATTTAAAAGCTAGAGAAATTTACAGCCGCGTCATCAGGAAGTCAACAAGCTTTCCGTATCCGTGGATGGAAAAATTTGTCAATAAATCATTTGCAGAATACATATATACGTTAATCGGGTAGATTTATTTATTCTATATTTAAGCGCGTTTGTAGTAAAAAAAAAACAATAAACCGACCCAAATGAACTTACGATGAATGGAGGCACTTCTGCGTTTCTTGCTTTTAGGCAGGGCCGAGACCTGGGGCCCATCGGCTGCATCGGGCGCTGGGTCAGGCACGGCGGCGCGCAGCTGCTGCTCCTGTAGCAGCCCTGCCAGCACGTCGCTGGGCAGCCGACACATGCGGTGCTGATGTCGTATTAGCTCCTGAGAACAACATGCATTCTTACAGACACGGAGCGCACGTCTCTAGTGACAGCCTGTTGTAGTATTTTACCAAATCTGAGTGCCACCATCTTCCAGTAAGCAGCCATCAGTTATTAATTTAATTGGGTCATCTCCCATCCACACAATCGTTATTAATAAAAATTGGATAACGACGTCGCTCAAAGATGGTTAGTGTCACTCAAAGCAATGAATTACATTACAGTCGACCCTCTTGTTATGCAACTATATCGAAAGCAAACTTCAAGTTTTACAAAAGAAATAAGCCCCAGTTATTCAATTTATACAGTGCTTTATTCAATATAAAATCCCTTGACTTGACATTTATCCGTACAAATTAAATTTCGAGATAGTCTCGTATGACTGAGAGTCAACTGTATAGTAAACACACAATGACCAAAAGCATACGTGGTTCGTCTTTTCGCGACAGGTTTTTGCACATTTTTCCGCTGTCGTACCTAAACCACGACACAAATACCACATCACGAATACCTATTCAAGTCCTTGGAATTAGAATATCTGAACATTGAAGTAACACCTAAAATAAAATTTGAAATTCTTCATTAACATATCAGACAAACGAGACATCAATATTTGGAAAGAAGTAAAAAATTTATCATCTTAGAGCAAAAATAGGAAAAGGCAGTTTAGTAAAAAAAATTAAGCTTTTAATCGTTACTAAATACTACCAAAGATATACCAGACAAATGTTGGCTCTCTGAATAATTTTTATCTTGATGCCCTTTTCAATGTAAAGTAATTGAATGTGAAATTTACAATCTTGTTCCTAGAATGTGTAAAATTCCCATATATGTCTGGAATATTTTGTGTTAAACCCCTTGGAAACGACTTTCACTCAGATTATCGAAAGCTTGGTCAAAAAAATTACGTTCGGGTGAAACATGAACGATTATATTAGATAAGTTAGTTTCAGTCTCCCTGACCAGAACAAAGATGTTTCAAAGAGAGGATGGACGACGGTGCATTTAGTATGGAGTTAAAGGAACACGGAATTTATGCACGAAATGTGTTCCTACACCAGATCCCCTCCGCATAGAAATAGTAAGTTAAGAAGGAAGGTTATGAAACAAGTTGGAGGAGAAAGTCAGAGATGCGGAAGAACAGGACAGCAGTGAACCGTAAAAAGATGATCCCTAACAAAACAAAAAATACATTCTATTTTGATAAAAAAAAAGGACTACGTAATTCTCAGCTTGGGACCTCACATTTAACTCTTGGAGGTGCTAATTCCCACTGATATAAAAGCTGTATCCCTCTGAGGAGCCTAAAATTGAAAAATCTCTCCCTCAAAATCTGAATACTATTCAAAGGAAGAAGAGAACAGAACAGAACAAACAGATGAGAAACAGCAGACCTCTACAGCCAACGTGCTATATATGAACAAAGAAGAGTGAAAAACAGAGCCCTATGAATACCTTTTGAGTCTACAACGTTTGTAACCCAAGACTGGTGGCGACTAACTGGCGAAGGAATATTGAACACCGATGCCATTTCTGCGTTCACATAAATAGATACATGGCAGGTTAAGCACCCCAGCTTAGATTAGAGTTTAAGCCTTCCAAACCAAACGTATATATTCCGAAACGAGAAAGGCACCATTTAAAATGAAATCAAGGGAATGAAGAATTTATAAATAAGAGGTGTCACCCGATAGTTTAATAACTGCATTCAAACCCGTGAAAATTAAGTATGGTAGAACTAAATAGAGGGAATCTTGAATTTCAATACCATGTGATTAGTCGTGTGAAATGATACCAAATTTTTAAACGATTGCGATTTTATCCAAACCTCCCGCTGCCTGCTTATTTTTTAAGTATTTTTATATTCTTCCAAAATATTCAGCAACCAAGAAAACAGTCGGCAATATTGTTACATACATGATGTGGCTCTGGTAGATGTGAAAGTGGCAAATACTGCTACATAATGACGATAAATCAGTCCAAGTATAGGAATCGGCCTCAAATTTCAAAGCTTTGACGCTGATTCAAAAACCTTCTAAAAAAAACTTGGCTATTCCGATACGATTCCGATTGATCGTCCATCACTAGTGAATTGCAAGCGTAATTAAATAATAATAATAATAATACTTCGAAGGCAAGTACTGGACATACCTGAACAATATCAATATTAGCAGCAATAATATTATCATCCGTTATGGTCAGAGGCGATTTATTTTTTTTGTGCCCCTGAGCGGCACCGAGGGCGAGATGACTGCCAGTGACGGCCGTGCCGACCGACAGCGGCAGAAGGTTGGGAGCTAACACCACGGCCAGGTTGTAGGCGTCCATGCGGTTGCTGCTGCTCTGCTGCACCACCTCGTCCAGGAACTGTACCAAATGACACCCACGTTACCAAACCGGCGCTTCACATACTGAAGGGTGCAGGTAAACTATGTAGTCCAAGCCATCATGTGATCTCTTCAACAAGGTTCGCAGTCGTGCAGCATTGGACAATGGTTCATTAAAATATCAACGCGCAGATCATTCATTGAACGCTTGGAAAGTTATTTGTACATTTTTTTAGAAAAATGTTAAAATACGCGTTGTTGTGTCACTTTATTATAAGATGGACGTCGAATGTTAAGAGTTGCCACCGCGCGGAAACTTGCTCAACATTCAAAAAAATTTCAACTCGTAATGTTAGGATAAAATCAACAGAAATTTTTTTGCAATATTACAGAGCTGAAAACATCAAAATTAGCAGATGAGCACCACAAGCTTACAATGCCAAGAACTAGTAAGACTAGGGTTATTCTGCTGCTCAATTTTCACTTAAATCATTTCTCAAACATCATTGACAGAATGGGTTCGAACACTTCATATACAAATCCAGCTTAATTTAGTTACTTTCTTTTACATAATGTAATTATGAACCCAATATTTTCAAAACAACACCCCCGTAAGGCTTTGTGTTAGATATTCTTTCTGAAAATCGGCTTTAAAATCTCTGAACTTTTAATCCGTGCGCACCGAGGGGGTTGGGCGCGTTCCTCCAATCGCATTAGTTGACAACCGCTTAGTTACGACACCGAAAGAAATGTCAAAATTTTCCCAATATTGTATTATGGCACAAGTAGGCATGCTCGTATGTAGTCTTACGACTACAATCTTTTACTACATACTCGATGATCCTTTTCAAACGCTAGAAAAAATTATTTTATTCATGTGGGGACGAGACCTATTCAACGCTCATTGAATGCTCCCTAACCAATGGGAGGCCATAATGACGGATACTCTCAGCAATGCTTCCAACACTGCATGCAAGAAGGTTGAGGGAATTTGGGGTTTACTTCTTTTCCCAGGAGAGGCACAACGTCATCTGAGTTCAGCACAGGATAAGACATTAAGCACAGGATAAGACATCAAATGGACTTCGCGAGTTTTGGTATACTGCCCACACTCCTACAAGCTCTGTACTGTATTTCGGCAGCTCACAAGCATGAACGACAGACAGCTGACTGCCTCCACACGCGTGACCTTGAGGTGGCATAAAACAACATGACACAAAATTACTGAAGCGTAGTCACCTGTGCTGAATGGGCCAAATACCGAGAGGAGCATAGCAGAGGGAACTGCTTCCAACCTTCATTATCATCGCCACGGTAGCAAGAATACACTACTATAGGAAAAAGTACAAATATTCATTAAATGACATTGAAACGATACATTCAATAGTTGACTTGATGAACTGTGCGGGACTCACACTGAGGAAATACACGAGGCTGTGCTGGCTGGGTGACGGCAGCAGCAGGGAGCACAGGGTGAGGCCTGAGGTGCGCGGCTCTCCCTCCTCCAGCGTCATCAAACATCTGAATGTTAAATGAACGCAGAAAAGGCAGGTCATTAGTAAGGTTTTCTTTTTCTATTAGATGGCCTAGAATCTGAGTACTGGTGTCTCAACAGTGCTCTACATTAGATTGGCTGTTGCTTGACATGTCCCTATTGACCATGACTTCTTGCAACCAATGCAAAAACCTGATCTGGCATAAGAACTTCCTTTGATGAGACGACTTGGTAAACTGATCTCTTTCATACTTTTTAATATTTTTATGCATGTATTAGTTTATGTACATATTTTTCCACTTTTTAAATTAAAATTTGATTTGTGTTTTTGCTTACTAAAGGTGATTAAACCACAGAAACTCGCTGAAATTTGAGTTCAAGTGGCAACATAAGAGTACTAAGTTTGGTTTGCTCAGAAGGCCCAGCTTGTTATGGAAGCAAAGAAAGGCATAAGCAACTCAATGGTACGAAAAGGTGGAATGAAAATCAGGAACGAAAATGAAGACACTCTTGCATGAGGTAGGCTGCAAGATTTGCCAGCCTCCCACTAAAGTTATATAGGTATATACCAAGCCTTTTTCTCTTTTAGTAGAGAGTGGCTGAGTATCATGGACATGATACTCTTACAGGGAATGTACATGATAGGGGTTCCCCAGGCCCCTAGTCACGCCCGAGCTTTAAGGCGTTATTTTCCTCTCGTTTAGTGCCCAAGTAACATTCCTTGAGGACAGTGACCACACTGCAGGCAACGACCCTGATTTGCCGCGTCAGCGTTTATCACGCCAACCGCTGCGAACAGGGCTCGAACCCGTGCAGGAAGCATAGAACGCAAGCGCTCTGTACACTCGGCCACTGCAAGGCCCACTAAAGTTAAGAGCAGTAAAGAATAGACTTACCAACTATGAATCTCAACTCAAAGAACACCTGTGTGGCGGTTAGCCTAGGTCACCACTGAGGAAGTAAATGGAATTATTTCCCCAATTTCGTTTTTTTACTTGTATGAAGAGGTTCTGCCACCTCAAACTCTTTCCTATAAACTAAGAGTTCAAGATACAAGTTTAGTTTAAATGAGCCAGTTTAAGCCTTCCTAACTCAGGGTGTCTACTGATATTTCATTTCCAAATTTTACTACTTTTTACTACCTTCAACAGCAAAAATTTACTACCTATTTTTTACATGACCAATGTTGTCCAAATGTCCAGATGTAAGTAATCGGCCTATAATGAGTAAAGTAACCTAAATTGCTAAGGTACCCCGTCCTAAATCAACTCCAACGAATGTTTGGCAAAGACCTTGTCTTAACATCTCTCAATTATGAGGACAACAGTTCATCGTATGGAAAAACTGAAGACTGGAAACTAACAGGTTGTCAGATCCCTTTACAGCAGGGTACAATATCAGGGAATTTTATTACAACCAAACACTATGGCACTTCGGAAATGAGTTTGTGAACTATTTCTATCATACCTCAAAATCTAAATCGGCAGCCTAATTGCGATCAATAATGAAAACAAATAGGTTATTAACATGTCATATTACGGAACAAATCACAAAAATTTTATGTAATTTTGCTATGTATAGTAGAAGAATGAACTTTGATTAGATGGAGCATCACCATGCTCCTATGACGACATCCTGGAGTTAGATTAGACTATAGGTTAGTTTAAGCCTCCCTAACCGCTACAAAAAAAAAACGTATCGAAGAGAGGAAGGAGGAAGACACCATTTAGTATGGATATTAGGAAATGCGGAATCTATGCAGAAGAGGCATAGAAACAGTGAGTTGAGAAAGAAGTTCATGAAACAAGATAAAAGTTGAAGAATAAAGTAGGTGTTGAAAAACAGGACAGCAGTGAACCGAAAAAGGTGGTTTTCAACATAGCAAAAAACATTTTATTTCAACAAAAAGAAGGCCTACCTAACTCTCAGCTCGGGCCCTCACATCTTCCCCCTGGAAGC
>JACJUY010003775.1:5446-16752 GCA_014220935.1 Platorchestia sp. MABIK | reverse complement strand
GTTATTTAGTGATAAGTACAACTACCTATTTGAAAATTTTGGCTAGTTATTTAATGTTTATTCATAAAATTTAAAAGAAAAAATTCACAAGATGTTTTACATCAAAAGAATCATAATTCGCAATAAAATATAAGTTATTTTAGTTGACAACCGTATTTCAATCAAAGCCACTTGATACACTTCAACGAGAAAATATGAAGCTAGGCTATTTCATTTTTCCCGAGATCGTTTATATGCATATTTGATTCGTAAGAAAAAAAAATGTCAAATGTCGACCTCATAGTCATAAATGCACAATTTTAAAATCCTTACTTTATTTTCAACATTAATCCCTGACATCGCAAATTCCAAAGCTTGTATTTCAATGTAAGTGCGCACTAATAGAAGTGTTTTTAACAATGCATCGTCACTGGTATTACATTTTTTAAATTTATACGATTTATGAAATCTCAATTGCCGCATCAAAGCGAAAGCCGTTTTTTATTGCTTTCTCTCAGTAATTTGTTAGTAATAAAATGGCTCAAATGAACCTTCCATCATAAAAAAACTTGATAACTTTCAGATCAAACTGAATGAGAAGAAAAAGTGAACTATTTTTACTGTCATTCAAAAAAATTTTGGAACTTTTTTCTATTTTGTGTCCTCCAATCCTAAAATTACACCCCGCTTTACAGGAATATTTCCCCTAAACTGAGGCAAATTTCTGATTATGGGAGAAATAAATTTAAAATAAAATCTTTATACTCTACATACATATGCAACATTACTTTAAATTTTCAGAGAATAATTCCACTTCACAATTTTTTACTACCCTGAGGCAAATTTTACTACTTTCTACTACTTTTTTTACAACTTTTCAAATTTTACTACTTTTTACTACTTTACTACCTAGTAGACACCCTGTAACTGCTACCAAAAAAACAATGAAAAGAAGGATGAAGGTACCACTTGGTATGGAAACGCAGAATCTATGCACAAGGTGTGTTCCCACACAAGATACCCTGCACATAGAAACAGTAAGTTTAGGAGGAGGACTAGGAAACAAGATAAAATTTTGTAGATTAGATTGGATGTTAATTCTAGCCTCCCGAACAGAACAAAGGCGTTCGAAAGAGAGGAAAGAGGAAGGCACCATTTTGTATGGAGTTAAGGAAATGCAGCATCTTTCCCAACAGAAAGTTAAGAAAGAACATAACAAAAACCTATTCTATTTCGACACAAGGGAGGCCTACCTAACCTTTAGCTTTGGGGCCTCACATACTTCCCCTGAAGTGCTAATTTCCATAGATACAATAGTTTTATCCCCCTGAGAGGAAGTCAAGATGCAAGACAGGCAGATTTCACTGTACCAGTTTCTTACCAACAACCATTCTCTACCATGTACAGTCTTAGTATTCTCCATGACTGTAGGCCTATCTCATACTAACCTCACTACACACAGGCAGTAACACTGTGTTGGCCAGCTTCACTGCCCACCTTCACCCTTTCAGTATACTCTTCCTAGACCACCTTAATACTCCACTCCGTACTATGATTTTCGTGATGGTCTAGATTGTCTGACCACCACTGCTTCATCAATGCCCTAATACTGCCCTAAGAAAACTGAACACTGACATTGAATCATAGATGACAATTATGACATACCACCAGACAAAGGCAATGCACAGTGTCCTTTCATTGATGTTAATGATTATAGTTATCAGTCACATCAAACATCGAATCCAGTCATTTTTGACAGGTTGTGTACAGAAGTATATGATCGACAAAATTCATAAATAATCATGCTCTAAAATATGCTACCAGATCACATTCACACATAAAAAACTTATTACCAATATTTTTACAAAATGATGCACTTTAACCTTGTGCAAAACCATTCAATTAAGCAAATGAAAAAGTTGATGTCTATGCTACATTCAGGGCCAAAAATTTTATTCAAGAAATAAAAAGGCTCATTTGTGCACTAAAAAAGCACCTTAGCATCCGAGAATGGACTGAAGCTTCCAAAAGCGGGTGAGGAAGGCAGCGGAAGAACTGCTTGATGAGACAGGCAGCATCAATGGGGTGCATGTTGGTGGGCAGGTAGTTCCCACTGTCCACTAGCCTCTGCACACGGTCAGTTCATCAGCAACCATGACAAAGTTCATTTTCTCAAATGCAACAAAACTTCCTCATGGTAAAGTATTCAATATTAAGACATCCAGAAAAGATTTCAAATCAAAACATCACAAGTCAGAGTGGCAGATTGGAATTATACAAGAATTACTATATCATTAATATAATTCATTTTCATAAGTTCAAAGAAAAGTTTCAAACTTCCAACTCAAAGCATCAGTTACCTTTATTTCATTTTGTCTAGATGCAGACCCAGCTTTTCTGAAGATGCCTTCTAAAGTGATGTGATTTCTAAGCAGGTTGCAGCAGTCTACCAGAAACTGAGGTATTTGCACGCAGTTACCATCCGGTAGTGTGACGTTAGTCTGTGGTGACTCAGCCAGCCCCACACCAAACACCTGCAATATTTAACAAATGTCAGTGAGACACAGACAGCCTTAAATCTGAAATTCACTTTTTTATCTGAATTTACATAGTAACAATGTCAGATGTTGCACAAGATATAAACAAATTACCTAGAAAATATATTTAACATCAAAGAATGTCACTCAACACTCAAAAACCGAGTTGTCTATGAGCATTATGCCGATGGCTGTAAGACTGCAGTATGCACACCTACACAAATTCAAGCCACAAAAAATGTAATCTAGATTTCAAGATACATTCAGAGACTGCCCTATACTACAATTTAGGAATTGCAGGAACAAAACTGTAAAGTCATTACTTACGCAAATTATATCCAGATCTCTTATTTGCCCATTAATTTTCAAGGATATGTGAGGTGTGCCCAGGTATAAAAGGAACAAAATTGTAAATACTATGAATCTTGAGCTTCTCCATGGAAAATTTCTTTTTATTGATACATCATATCTGAAATATGAACAGCTAAGTTAGCAATAGGGAGTACACACCTTGGACTGTAACTGCAGAGCATTTTTTTTCTTTGTATTATTTCTGTTCTTTGAAAATGGAGACTTTGAATTATTTTTTAGATTTTCTTGCAGGACAGCCGGACTTTCCTTAGATGAATCGAGCTCCTTTTTTCTGCTCTTAGCCCCCTTGCTGCCCGCTCCAGCCACAGTCCTGTTGAGCAGCTTGGCTCCGTAGCCTGGCTTCTTGGCATCAGGGGTGGGGGAGTCGTGGATGCCCAGCTTGGCCAGTTCATCCTTGACTAGCTCCTTGATGCCCTCATCACTCACAACCTCCATCATTGAAGGCAAGCATCAGTCATGCAGGTACATGGAAATCTAACTAATCAATGCATTAAACAAGTACATTATGCCAACATCTCCTTAGTTGAGGACAGGCATTGATTTTAAGTACAAGCGTCAAATTTAAACTGCAACAAAGAAAAATTCAGAAACTTAACTTTCAAAGGATGAAAATGAGCAGCTACGTTTACACTGGCATAAATGAAAAATGTAATCAATTTACAGCACAAAAAAGAACACTTGAAAAGTTTGCTCCATATTTATAGTTATGGAGAAGTAACCATAAAAATTCAAAAGTGTCAATCTTGGCTTTAATGAATCTTGTAGCAAAAATTAGTGCATAGTCCCAGGAGTTATTAGAAAGCTCTCTAAATGTGTCTAATAATTTTTCTCGAGACCATTGGCTCCCATCTCTTACGAAGTAGTCTCACAGCTAATCAATGCAATGTATCCAATATTTTCAGGAGGTGTCAAATAAAATACTGCTCTTGGAGGCTGTTACACTATAGCATTTTTTCCCAATATTTTTTAGTGCTAAAATGGGGACCTTCCATATAGTTTTTTATTCTTGGAAACAGACAAAAATCATAGAGGCTAAATCTGGTGAATATGGAATACATGAGATGTAAGGTTCAATTTTTATTTGGTCAAAAGTATAGTTCTCATTGAAAACAAGCTGAGCAGATGCATTGAAGTAATGCAACAGCTAGTTTTTGTTTTTTACAAATAAGGCCTTTGTGTTCTACATTTATGCACATTTACTCAAGCCTTTAGAGAACTTCCAGAAGTAGTGCAAAAGTCTGAGTAGTGTAACAAATATTATCTGTATAGAGAAAAGATTAGATTAAAATACTATTAAAGAAAAATATTATATAATGACCTTTTGTGTTGTTTTATATTCAGGCAATGTATCACGCGTAGTATGCTGTGTTTGTGCAAGATGTTATAAGTGGTTTTATCATCCATGCCATGAGTAATTTTCCACAGCTGAGGCAGCAGTTTGGTTTGGGTCTTCTGCTCTTTCAGTCAAAGGCAACCACAATGTTCACATAAATCGCAGAAAGAAAATACAAGGATACGAGGAAAGTAGGCCTCTCCAGCTCCGTGTGAGAGGAAATGATGTAACAAAATGGGGAGGAGTCACACAGAAAATATGCATGCTCATTGGTGATTTCTTCATTGCAGCAAAAACTAGAATTTTGCATGAAACTCTCAGAATTAGAAATTTAGTTCTGCACAAAAGCTGTTTGAATGGGCAAGATCGAATAGACGAGTGCTTTGCATAAAATTTCACGAGTAGGAGTCTAGATGGTGGAGAAAAATAACCACAATAAAATAAGCTGTAAAGTAGCAGCATAGGTTAATGAGCTCTGTGTATGTCAGTGTTGGAATAGAAAAACCAATTATGATGATTGATCAAATGAAAGATGCAAAAGGTTAATATAAATGGGCAAAAACTTTTACAACAATGAAATAAGTGAATTTGTGTATTGGGCAAAGATTGATGAGAAAACATAGATAACTAATTACTGTAAGTCAATTTCTATTACCAGAAGCATGATGGCTTGCTCTAACATAACTTTTCAACTTAATTAATGGCATAAAAACCTACAAGAATCACTGTGTTAGGTAAGTAAATTAACTGATTAAAAATTGTCCTGATAAAACCAAACTACTTATAACTAGTTTTTGTATGATGAAAATATAAGCTAACAAATTTTTAAAAAAATGATTCACATAAACCTTAATTAAAAAATTAATGAGAATATTGCAGGGTACTTGAGGGTTATGTTACCACTTTTAATTCATGGTTTCCTTTTGATGTTAAGGTTAGGTTATGTTAAGTTAGCTTAATTAAATTATTATCAATTTTTGTTTTGTTTCAGGCCAAAATGAATTTCTGGGACCTCCCAAACAGAAGAGGAAGGTCCCAGAGATTGATTATACATGGAAAAGTAGATAAATTGCACTAGAAATTAATAAAATAAACAAGAATACTTTCCCATATAAAAAATCCACTTATACTATCCAGAACATCAATTTGATATTCATAAAACAATTACATTTTCCCCTAAACAAGTGGTGACAGATAACCCACATGCACCTACTGCAAGAACTGTAAGTAGATGAGTCTAATTTCCAGGTACAGGTCCTTTCTCCTGCCAGGAAGTCTCGTTTTATTTGCCTTTGCTTCAAGCATCTTCATTGTCAAATTATCAAATTCAGAGAAATTTGTGTGTGTGTGTGATCAGAATATGAACTGATAAAGTTAAATATTGTGTGGAGCAGGGGTTCTCAAAGTGGGGTCAACAAAATTGAACAAATTCAACAGCAGATGCAGCTCAGGTGTTTATTTACAGCTTTCCATGACTGTTGATATTACGAAACAGTGCGTACAATGTGTGTATATATTTATTCCTAAGGGAAACATGTGTGAGGGGGTCCTCAGCTTATTTTTGTGCAATAAAAGTGGTCCTTGGTTGAAAAAAAATGAGAACCCCTGGTGTAAAGGATGCAATATTGTATGCTTAGTTCTCCATGTGTTTGATCTTTGAATTAATGTGCATTGTAATTCATATGTTCAAATTTGCAATGTCTAAGATCTGAGTATTTTGTCACAAGATAACATTCATTGTTGGAGATTAAATTGGACAGCCAATAATTAGCATTTCAATGGCATCACAATTGTTGCATATCAGTTTGTATTGCAAGCTCTCTGCTAAGCGATTCGGTATTTGTGAAGGAGAGGACAATAGTCAATTTTCCTATTTTCACTGCCTAAACATAGTTAATTAGATCTAAATAAACAACTCATCTTCTATGCACTTTTTGGAGGAAATGAGTATTTAACGAGTTATAACGGTATGTTCATTTTTGTCTTTGATGACGAATGCGCTGGAATAAACAGCTACTAATCGATTTTTGAATTTTTGTTGCTTGAATCACGGTAATAACATCGAAATAAACTACTTTTCTTCTATACACATTTTGCAACAAATGAGTATTTTATGAGTTAGAGCGGTAGGTTTAGTTGTTGCGCGATTGAGCTGTTAGAGTATGATTGGATACTTTGTAATTTATTATTAGCCAACCTTACAGAGCCTGGACTCACTTCTAGGATCTTTTAGTTAATAACACAATAAAGGTTATCACCCAAAAATAACAAATCATAGTGGTATGTCAATTTTCGTCATAGATGGCGGGAATGCGCTTGATGATGCGAGCGCGTTGGAAGGGAGAGTCCATTGTAGTCTCCCCGTCCGACATGCTCGATAAATTACTTTCCTCTTCATACACTTGTGTTGCGGTGAGTAATTTTCTGCTATAACTCGTTAAATACGCATTTCCCCCAAAAAGTGCATAGAAGAAAAGTTGTTTATTTAGATCTAATTAACTACGATTAGGCACTGAAAAGAGGAAAATCAATTATTGTCCTCTCCTTCACATTCACCAGCCATTGTGTATATAGGATATAATTGGCTCAAATATAAGTTGCTAATACTCATAAATATTAGATGCCCAAGCACATTAGAGACCATGTACTGCTCCTAAAATACTAGAAAAATTACAAGAAAAACAGTTTTGGAAATGCAAGTTGGCTTATCACCAAACTTGGTAAGTACCCATAATTTCAATTTTTCAGGTTTTTAAGGATGCAGTATTATGTACAGTATGTATGCATTGCTTGTGCAATTTAGAGTATTATTTGTATGTGTGTTGTGATGGAGTGCCATTCCTCTATTCTCCTGTTAATGTAAATTAACAAGAGATCTTATACCTTGTGACAGTAGGTAATCAATCAAGCATAAAATAGTTCTTGAAGCAAGCTCACTGCTTGATATTATCAGCTACCATAAAATGCACATGTCAAAGCACAATTACAAAATGACTTGTGAGCTAAACACAACCTTACAATACAACAAAACTCAGCCAACTGACTCATTACAAATTACATATTTAGATGCAGGCCCACTGGTGTTCGTAGTCACCATCAGGCTTCAACAGTTATGATATGTACAATCTGGAAGCTTTCTAGAAGCAATTTGTAACACTTTCCCTAGCTTTTTACTAAGGCAACATATATTTTGTTAATAAAGTCAACTAACATTTAAATTTGATAGAACTCTCAAGATCCTAACATTATTAGTCTAGAAAAAACTGTTATGGTTAAATATACCTGAACTCCTGAAGCACATAATAGCTTTTATATAAAATAAAGTTTTAGAGCTTAAGCAACTTCAGTATAAGAACACTAATTGGCGAGTGATTTGCTTGCAGAGAACTCTGGTCTAAATTACTTTTTCAATACAAATAAACTTTTTCAAACCAGGGAAGAATTCCAGGGAACTTTTTTATGCCAGGACACAATAGCAAATTGGAACTAGGTGTAGCAATCTAGCAAATTTTTGTGAACTATTTAGAAGTACCTTGTAATCGACATTTGCGCCATAAATTAGAACAAATATAACCTAGAATTAGTTTATGAAACGTTTTATGATAAAATAAACTTATTGTATAAATCTTCTGTTTTTTACATGGAAAAATAAACTTAGACTGGATCGAGTGATAGGAGCGTCGCACAACTCCTCAGACCATGTTTGTTTATGAACTGATGAGCAAGACCATACGACCGATGCTGATGAACGCGTTCCAAGGAAACCTCATTCATCCCATTAAAAGACAATTTTATACCATACATCTTGTTTTAAATGGCTTTAAAATTATTTCATTAGAAAAAAAAAACTTTCTGCTTCAAGAAAAGGTAAGTTTCTTGGTCAAAAATTCCTTCAGAGTAATAGTAAATCATTATTGTTTCCTGTGAACGAGATGTGAAAGACTACGTCTGTTATTCCTACAAGAATTAATCGCTTTTTGGCCTCATACTGGACACAAATTTACCTCGTTCCTCAGAAATTAACTTCCGAGAGTTCCATTTGCTCCGGAGAATTGTTTCTTCCTCGCCGCAGCTACCTAGCAGCTGTGTGCATGGTAGAGTATATGTGCTGTGGAATAATTATATGGTTAATTCCGTTTCTCATTTAGAGCGCGTAAATATTTATATATTATTTCGGTTTGTCTTAGAGTAAGTTGTATGAGATTTTTTGTTTTTGTTTATAATTGATGGTGTCATGAAGTTAGAGAAAACTTGTTTTTGCCAATTAATTTGGTGCCTTGAAATTAAATATTAGGCATTAGGGCCAAAAAATGTAATGTGAGCGAAGTGTGACATCCGAAATGACAATGGGTGTCTTGAAGGGGTATTTGGAAATGATATTCTTTCTTTGTTAACGTTTGTGAATAAAATGCAATGAACGGTTTTTTAATATAAAGTACACAAAGAGAAGTTTTTACTGAATATTTCTAGATGAAGTTAGATGGCATAAGAAAGAAAGAAAGAAAGCATACCTGTTTATTTCCCAAAAATGTGATACATGAGGTGCATTCCAACATATTGGGTTTTTTAAATTTCTTAATATATAACGTCCTTAATTGAACTCATAGCATTTCATAGGTCATAAAATTATGAATCACAATCATTGTAAAACAAAATATTTAACATGACATACTTGTGTTCAGTAAAGCCAGTTGAAACATTTCCTTACATGATTTTTGTAAGTTATGATAATAGATTTCAAAATTCAATTTTGAATGTTGTACAGAAAACTTCTTAGAACTCAAATGATTAATATTGCAGGAGAGAGATTTGAAGTATCATTGTCGTAGCAGCTTTGCGTATTATGCAATTTAATTTTGAGACAAATTTAGATGAGCACGATAACTTAACCAAGTGTAAGGAGGTTAAAAACATCATTTGATGTTGAAAAAATAGTTTTCTACAGAGGTCCACAATTTGGTATTGCCAAACATGGTTATAATGTGACAGAATATCAAAGACATGGATCCAAAATAGCTATTCATCGTTTCAGCAGTTAGCTTACATTACTTCAAAACTCAGGTGAATTCAAAAAATGCAAAGTTTAATGAATTTTCAATCATTTACTATTAGGTAGCCTTATAAATTATCCAATGACATTAAAATAACAACTATAGATATTTCAATACCTTCTAAGGATTTTTAATCCAATGATATATTCTTCTTGAACAGATTATTAAGTTTTTCAAAACATAGATATTTCAAAAACATAAACTGTTTTGGCATATGATATAAAAAAAATTTGGAACTTTTTTTAATTGATACCCTTCAATTCTGAAATTACATCCTTTTTCAAACTAACAAACCTCACAATCCTACACTTTCATTCAAGCATTCATTTTACAGATACCTATCTTAACAATAATTTAGCAATATCTGGCTTTGTCTAACTCTCATAACAAATATATAGAGCAGGCATGTGAGACTCATGAGAGACTGAAGCTTTCAAAAATGGGGTTGAAAAGAGAAATCATAAAAGAAACCAATAACTTGCCAAGTAGATATTTGGATCAATCTTACAGAAGGTTGTCAAATAAAGGCCCTTTATTATAAAATTTATGTAGGTATTCTACTCAAAGTTTTGACTGTCTAATTTCAAAAATTAGATTTGAAATAACAGCAGTTTGACAATCCCCAACCACAACTATGATGTTCCCCAGAGAAGAGTGAGGAAAGCACCACTTGGTATGGAATTATGAAAATTTATTCTATGTAAAATGAAAGTTCCTGCAACCTGTTCTTGAAAACAGCAAGGTTGAAGGAAGTTTAAGAAATAATATTGAAGTAAAAAAAATGCTGTAGTATACTCAAATTTGTTGCAGAGTGCAGAAAGACTGGGGAGTAGATTGGTTCAGAGCTGTTCAAGATATGCCACTCCAGTTGGCTATATAACAGTAGACTACTAACTCAGTAGTCGGGTACTGTTACACACAACACACTAGTTGCACTTCCATAATCTTTTTCCCAATTGGCTCAAATGAATTGCTTGAAATACCAAACTAGACAATTCACTTACATAAATAACAATTTATACTTGAACTCCTTGCCATGTGTAAAAATAAAATACAACTATTACAGGTACACATCAATATGCAACCATCAACCTCGATCGTGTTATCTAAAATGATGCACATCATGGCGAAAAAATTTTTTGGCTTGAACATTCATGACTATTTGAATAAAAAATTTTAAGAGCTAAAACGAACGCATTATCTTTAAAATGAGAACTTGAAACAATGTCTTTGTAAACTGCGCAAATGATTTTATTCTCATATTCAGTCTATCGCTTCATTGTCGATTTCAAATTTACTCCCGAAACCCGAACCTATGCATCACATGACAGAATTAGTTATTTCATTTCGTATATTAGCGGGAAATGCTGCGGAGGTACATGACTGCACGGACTTCCCGCAACGACAAAGTTTTTCGCTAAATAATTGAGGAGTAGAGACATTCATCTGGGAAATGATGCAGAATAATCCTAACTATTTGAATCTCAGCCCTTTGAAGTTAATAAAAAAGTAGAATTTCTTTAATAAAAAGGATAGATAACACAGTCGATTCTTCGAAAATCGAGCATGTATAATCTCAATTAGAAAAATGTCGATCTTTTGGAATTGCGCGCGTGAGATCTTCTTCATTAAAATAAGGGAAAATTTGTCTCAACTCAGAATTTTGTTTTTATTAGGCAACAATCTAACTGCAACCCTACTAACCCTTGTCTCGCCGACCGGCTTCAGCGGCGAAAAACTTCCAGAACTGGCACAGGAACTGTCTCGCCACCCGCTTCAGCGGCGAAAACTTCCAGAACTAACTGGCACAGGAAACATAGTCTTTAGCTGACACACTGAACGGGGTCAGTACACGCTGCAATAACAACAATTCATGACAAGTAAAACAATAGCTAAAGAGAATGCTCACCTCCAATATGCGAAGATTATGTTCCGGTGAACATTTCTCCACAAAAGGCCGGCTTTCGAGGATTATGCGTCCCAGAAGCGGGGCCGGTATAGGTCAGAGCACATAGTGGACACGCGCTCCGGACC
>JACJUY010003774.1:70435-82198 GCA_014220935.1 Platorchestia sp. MABIK | reverse complement strand
TAAAAGATTCAGCAGCCGAGTGTGGCGGAGGTGCAGAGAGAGAGAGAGCTTGCTCTTGTGTTTCGCTTTACGCTTTTTATGATCATCTCGTAACAGTTAAACGGAGCTTATTTAATTCTGTTCAATTGCCATGCGCTACATCTATGGGAGACAGGAGTATTCTTTTAGAGGTTTGTTTGTTAGAGGTCAGGAAAATAATGCGATTGTTTTCAAGGAGTTAATTTTGAATGTCGTTTTTTAAAGAATCCAATTTTGGTGCTCACGGTTGAAAGATAGCGACTCAAATTATCTCAACACATATTCGTATTTAGTTCAAGTCATACGTGAGACATCGCGAATTGCGGAATGCATTTTAAATTAATTTTTAGACCCTTAAGGAGAAAAATGATCAGTCTGTTTAAAGAATGAGTTAATTTTAATTGGAAGATGCAGCACTACGAAATTTTATTATTATTGTTTGTTTTTCTTAAATTTAGGAGTATCATCTCACCGAAAATATGAATAGACTTGTGCAATTAGTCATCTGATGCAGTGAAACACATACTCAAGTGCAAAGGAATCAGTGGTTAAAAGAACTTTGAAAATAAGAATTAAAATGAATATGTTTTACATTAATTTTATTAAGTTCATTTGAAAGTTCAAGTCTTGTTGAAAAAGTTTCGTAGAGGAAAAATTACGAGACCTGAATTAGAATTAGTGATTGTGGTTGTAGACTCACAAAGTTACTCGTGCAAGAGCTATCAAAAATTGAAAAGTTAGAAGGTTATCTCACGCTGCATGCAGCTAAACTAATTAAATTGATACGAAGTATGAGAAAGAAAATAACTTTTTAAAATAAGATTTCAAAAAATAAATTTTCTCATTGAAATCCATTCCACGTAGTTTTCCTTTGACATGAAAATTCATAACATACCTAAATGCATTAGTAATTGCTCAAATTTTAACCCTGTCGGGCGTGCGAAAAGTTTGATTCACTCTGGTGGTGATCGAAACTTCATTGAAATATTTGATTTTGTTGTTACAAAACGTTACGTTACGTCAACTCGCATCGGAACCTGAAAGAATTCAACTCATGATTTAAAATTACGGCGCATCTATTCGCTGGAATATTCCTTTCTTTTTTTCAATGTTAAATATTCTGTATTCATCAATGATCACTTAAACGCAGATTGTTTCTGCAATGGCTCTCAACCATTCCGGATGAGCATACGCAGACGCTCCTCATGTTGACGTGCGAACAGCGATCGCTTGACAACCTCGGAGCATGTGCACCGGGTGCTGCATGTGCCGGCCCATCTCGCTGCCGCGCCAGGAGCGAGGGTGTCCGCGCGACGCCTCCATTAGTGGGGTGTAAAGCAATACCTCTAAAAGGGCCTAAGGACACCGATACACGCCGCGGTCACCTCCACCGTCCACCGTCTTCTTCGTCTTCCAGCTGCGCGCAATTGATCCGCTCCGGCAGCGAGAAAAGATTTTCTCCGCGTTACTCGCCACGAGAATGGTTATGTACAGGAGCTAAAAACAAAGATGCTGAGAGGGCCTACTTTTTATGACTTAAGTAATGCACGTGTGAAGGTAAAAAAATTACACTGTTCCTTTGTTTTTCAATTTTACCTTCTCAGATCCTAATTTCAAATAATTTCTCAGGATTGGGTGCATACGTCACCCGACAGTCGAAATTATGCAAGCTGTAAAGTTGAAAATAAAGTGTTCATTTGATTTCTTAGTCATTTGATGTCGGGGCGCTCGGTAAAGCTATCAAAATGACCGATTTTCTTCACGTTAATCGGCTATAAGAAAGGTTGTGTACAGGAGCAAAAATGAAAATACTGAAGAAGCTCATTTGATACGGCGGTAAAATTAAGGAATTGTGGAAAATTGAGATACAGTGACATATTCAAATGACTTTTCATGGTTGGGGATGCTCGTATATACTGCGTAGCTGTTAAATCCTACGTGCAAGGAGGTCAAGCATACATTTTTTTTTAACTGAGACTTATCAGAGCAAATTCCGGACAACAAAACAGATCAGCGTAGCGAATTTTGGAGGACAAGAACTATAACTCAGTGAAAAAATATAGCAAGAGGAATGGGCAGAAAACAAGAACAGTAGTTATAGTTAGGATAAATACTAGTACCACGTTATGATAACGTCAGACGTGCGGAAACGAGCAGAAATGAGTGGAAAAATTTCGAAAAACGTACTACTTTAAAATTTATGTTAATACTGATGTTTTTCAGTAATATCTTATTCAGGGTGTAGCATAACATGAGAAAGAGAGCTCAAAATTAACAGCAATTAATATTCAAGTCTGAAATATGTATCTAAATAACATTGAAAATGCTCTGTTTTATACGTGACAGCATCAGTAAACGGAAATTGTGTGAAATTTAGCGACTGACACGTACAAACTAAATTGCTATACTCGAGTCAAGATTCAGTTATGTTTTTGTTAGGTGGAAACTCAAAATTGTCCCCTACAAAAATTTATCATTTATATAATCGGTTTCCGCTCGGAAACCCTCAAAATGTACTGGAATTCATAAAATAAACATTTTCTATTTATTTTGATCTAAAATTTTGAGAATTCAATTACATATTTTGTTAACTTTAATTGTAAGGAAAGTTTCAATACCAGAACACGCAACGGTCATGTCTTTCATGAGGGCATCGGGTCAGTGAAGCTTGTTGAGAAGCTGCAGTTGAGAAACTTGTTTATCACTTCCCTTAGTTTTTGCAGATGAAATATTAAGCAATTCAAAATAATATCATAGTCTTTTTTCCTGTAATTGTATGAAATCACGTAAACTAAATGGGTTTAATGGAGTAAACTCTGTTCAAATGCTTTGTATTACGGAAACAAATCCTATTTAATAAGGAATTCTTGATCTACTAACTTTGCACTAAAACTGATCGGGAAAATGATTTCTATCTGCACCAGAATCACACCCCCGAGGTACAGCTTTGACATTTATACGTGTGCCCGTAGATCTTCTTTACTACGCTTCTTGTTTTCAATGACTTTAAATAGGCGAAAGAATCCCATCAAAAAAAGATGGAGACGTTAACAATTTGCCGAAAAATCCATTGACTACGAGGTCCTTTGCCTCGATCTATGAAAACGGTCTTTGTGTGCCCTGCATTGAGCACCATCTCTCCAGAAACCTGGCAAGTCTTCCCTTAATTATCCGTTATCTCCTGAGGCAGTCAATCGTGGCGGTACTGTCATCTTGTGTTGTTTGCTCTCAAGTCTTATGAGATGAAACTAGATTAACAGGATCTGTTATTTCCGTAGGAGTGTGGAGTGGTTGGTGGACAGAATGTTAATGATGTCTATCATTTGTAGCGTACATGCATTTCGAGCGTTGTAAAGTTAGGAGAGTCTTGTCATGCTTTTTAATGATTAAAGTGAATGTATTTGATTACAAATAAGCAAAAAAGGCTGAGTAGGTTGTTATTGAACCAATGAACCCCATAATAAAAAAAATAATTAAATGAACCTTTTCTAGAAGATATGGCGACTGGGAGAACCCGCAAAAACTCGAGGGAAAAACTTAACGTGAACTTCTGACGAGGACTGTTAGCGGCTCACCGGAACTCTGCAGGTCGTAGAAAGTGCAAATATGAGGAGAATTGGAGCACAAAACGCTCTGTTCTGTCAATGCGATCTTCTCGTTTGATTGACGGCTCGCAGGCACTACAATGGCTCTGTAATGCGATCTCCTTAACTTTTGTCAACGATGAACGACGAATTAATGATCTGTGGCATATTTCCTAGTTTTCGCTCATTTCTAAGATAACTTATGTAATTTACTTGCCAAAACACTGATTATCATCAATGTTATTTATGGTGATTTTTCTTAGAAGAATATTTTACAGTATTCATCTGGATTTTCTTTCAACCTATAATGGACAAAGATTTGTAGTAATAACTAAATACTTTTTATACCTATAAAACTACAGCTTGTATGGCAAGAAATGGATAAATGACCAGGTTTAATATTTGTGTAACTTGAATTGGCGAGGTCTAAAGATTAATCTTCTAAACATAAAAAATTAATAATGCCACACTTTCAATCGTTGCTCGGTTACGGTATGTGATCTGGAAGGCACCTGTTGCTGAGATTTGGTAGGTGCTTATTTCCTGAAACCAAACAATAGCAATGAATGAAAGAAACTCGTCTGTTATTTTAAGCTCATGGAGCCACCTGAGAGTACGTTGGAGTAAATTCGACCTGACTCGTTCCTACAATCACATATACCCCAAAATACCAAAGACAATGTGAAGTAAACTACTGAGTTTCTGCAGAAGGGAGAACATCTCACCGACACAGCATTCGGTCAGGTGGTCGTGTTGTGTCATACTTGCAGTGAAACGGATATAAGGGAAGAACGAATGAGAAGAAATGGATAAAAAACGACTGCCAAAACATTTGAGTGAATGAGGGCGATTTATGAAGGACGAGTGTAGACGGTCGAGGGAAATATAATTCTGGAATATAATTTTCAGAGCATCATATTTTGAGGCCCTGCAGGGAGCTCTATGAAATAAGACATGTCAATGATGAGTTCGTAGTTCGGCGTTAACTATATTTAAAAATTATTAGCCGAGTGGGAGCAAATAAATAAGGAGCAGCCAAATTCTGCATCACAAGTTTGGCATAGGGCTAAACACTTCTGTGGTCTAATGACGGATTTTCTATTAAAACTTCGCTGAAAATTGAGCAATGAAGCCTAAAAAAAAGAAGAATCTGATGTCACCCAAAGAAAAGTTGGAACGACTGGTGCAGAAACTTAGGTAAACTGGTACCTGATCGAATAGCAATCAGACAAGGACATCTTTCTTCGGTGTCTATGGGAGGCATTGTCACCGGCTTGAATGGGCGCGGTCAGATGCTCCTGGCATGTCTCTGTGGCTTCAGGCGCTCACAAAAACCATGAATTCGAGCCAGAAATTTCCAATGGATTATCTTATAGTACTGATATTATAAGATGGGCCACGAAGGTAGGTCTGCGGCAGGGATATTTCTTAGTGGACTTTGAGAGGCTTTTTGATCTTTACACAGGCTGATTTTCCTCAAATTTTAGAGCAATCGCTGGAAAATTTTGGTACGATTAAAAACTGTGAGTGCCTCGCTAAATTGCAGTACGTGTGGAAATAAGCTTTTCTCGTTCAAGGATGAAATCGTTGGCAATATTTAACTTGTTTTTGCACTCAGCCAACTTAGTATTATCTAGTTATTTTGAAAAGTGTGAAGAGAGTGAGGCAAAATAAAAAATACACATTTACTATTTAGGTGTACAACCAATTTAAAGTAAAAAGTTAGTGATACTGATTTAAACTATTTCATTGTTCTCTAATACCTAATGGCTTATTCGGGATTTGTCTTATTGTTTAGAATGTTTCACGGTATATTATTGGATTTTCATAGAATGAATGATTTAAAGGTGTGCGCATTTCAATTCGTTTCTTCTTGGAAAATTTCAGTAACTAATGCATGTAAAGATTCAGATAAAATCAGTTCTATTCTGCTGCGATAGGATCTGGGTTGACGCGCATGTGTCAACATATGTCAAAAGATGAGGTGACATGGCCTGGGAAAACCGCTTAATTCAGTGCTCTTTGCTCAGCTTTCCACCAGCATCTTAATTAAATCGTTCGTAACGCGAGAGACATTTGATCCATTTCATCAAAAATGAGGCACACCAGATAAACTAGCGCGTGGTGTTCAGCACACAACTTAGTCACTAAAACTTGGTCTCTTTGTTTCGATTTTGCTTTGTCTTATTTGCGAGTGTTCACTCAACGAAAACACTTGTCTGTTGGAGACCGTGTTCAATAAATTGAACAATTTCTTTAACTTCACACCATTCATTAACTGGCCCAAAGCTTGGCAATGGGGACGCATTTATAACATACACCTGCCTTTAGAACTGCGAATAAGGTTCGTATAGAGTTCATTTATGTTAGTTCTTTTATGTTCTTGAGTGCAGTAGACGGTTTCTTACGCGAATTTCTTTGCCAAGTTATTGTAAGTTTACCTATTCACATTTTTCTCCGAAACAGGAGCTTTTTTTTTCATTCGCAGGAGCCTTCTCGGAGTTACTTTTCCAGCCGCATTTGACGAATTATTAAAGCCCACGAAGCATTTATCTTACTCTCCTCGTATCCAGGTTACTCAAGAAATGCGAAGCGAAACCTAATAGCTGCAGTGATCCGAGAGAAGCCTCGCTTCAAGCCTCTAATTGGAGCTACCAAAAGCGCCGTAACTTGACACGCTGCTGCGCGAGTGCGGACCTGACGCGTTCAGGCGCATGCGACCAGACCTCTCCGCTCATGATATCAACTCTCTTCTTCGTTACAGCACGGAATTACTGCATTCACCTCAGGGCCAGGAGGTTACTCCATGTTGCCGCATAGATATGAAAGAAATTTTGATCACACTTTTAAATTTTTTTCTTCGTTGCAGTACGGAATTACTGCATTCACCTCAGTGCCTGGAGGTAATTGTGACTCGATGTTACCGTAAAGATATGAAATAAACTTTGCCCATGGTAATAATCTTTCTTCTTCGTTACAACATGGAATAACTGCATTCACCTCAATGCCAGGAGGTAGTTGTGACTCAATGTTACGATATGAATACAAAATAAACATTGCTCTTAACAAGTTCACTACGTTTTGGTACAGATGTATAAATGTGTGTACCATTGATAAATTGCTCATTTACGTACCAGTAACAATGGCAATCATTTCACTGATTTCACTACCTTTATTTAAATTAGTTCATAGCGCACAAGTCAAAATGTTATCTTGCAATTACATTTATTTTTCCTGCGTGTCCGAAAGGATAAGAATGTAATCAAGCAGTAAAGATGGCTTTTCAATTCTGCTTCTTTCAACCTAACCAGACCGACCTTAGCAGCCGTGGAAACGTCGTGAACTTGTTAATTATGAACTTTCTTCTTCTCTACACCAAGGAATTACCGCATTCACTGCTTTGCCAGTCTGTAATTGGGATTCAATATCTTTGATTAAGTATAAAATTATTTAGTGGAATAATTCATTTAAAAATTTGTCATTTCATTTTACAGAATAAGTATACAGAAAAACTAGTTTACTAACTTTAAATGAACAACTCCAATTGGCTGACTCTTATTGTGTGGGCTCAAAATAGTAAAATTTGTTTTGTTTTCATCTAGAAATATCTATTGATGCTGCGTTGTGGACATGGAGTGTGGCATGTTGTGTTATGGTTCTTCTGTTGATGACTGATTCAATGCTTAGTCCGTTAGGCAGAGCTTTGTGCTTTTACCCTCAGTAGCAATAATGTTAAAACATGCGCCTACTATGAAAATTTATTTTTGTTTACTTAGTAAATGTTTTTACGAACTTCTGTGTTTTCATACATTTGAAAGTCTAAAAATTTCTAGAAATAGCTAAAAAAATTCTCCAAATAACTGACTAGCAGCAGCACCATCAGTAGAAATAGCACCAGCAGGAACATTCTCAGCAGTAAGAGCACTATCAGCAGCACCAGCAGCAGCAGCAGAGGAAGCAGCGACTGCAAGTCACGCCTCTGAGAAGGAAGCTCCCTCTGATGCCGGAGACAAGAGAGAGAGAGAGTGCGTGAGAAAAAGAGAAGGAAACTAAGCGCCTCATTCTGGGAACATGTCAACACGAGAAAGGACGAACAAAAACTCTAACAAAAACTGTAGCATAGAGTTAAGTTATTATTCATTAAAACCAGTGTTCCTAATTTTTGTACAGTTTTGTGTTATTATTTGTAACGAAGTTATTTCTCAACATACCTAGTCATTAAAACTTTGAGAAAGAACTATATTGAGGTAATCATGATTCGAGTGTTCGTTCCATTCTCAAAGTCCCTCTGTCTTTAGCTTGGCAGAGCTTAGGTTCGCCGTGCTAGAATATCAAGGTCGTTATTTTCTCAGCATCTGAACATCCCGCCTCGTTCAGTGTCGCGCTGTGGTATACGACTCCTTCAGTTCCATAATTCTACGTCCAGCGCAAAGCTGTAGAGGACATGTCGGAGAATCGATTATTACTATTTAATACTTTCACGGTACGTAAAAACCCGCTCTTTTTGATTGAATTTAACTATAATCTAGAGCTTGGTACGTGTTACAGAGGCATGCTTTGACAGATAAAGCAATTTTGTTTGAAATTTAAGAAATAGGGGAAAATGTAGAAAAACATGCGAATAAACAAAACAAAAGGAGTCTGACAAAAGTTCAGCAGTTTGAAAGTCCCATATTAACCTTCAGATGTGAGAAACCAATGTCTTCGCAGAAGATGACGAAGTCTCGATAGTGTAACACCGAGGGTGTCGTGATGACTCATGCAGTGTTATTTATGTTAACGGTTTTGCGGCGAATGAAATGTGAAATACTTCCATTACAATGTAGGCGTTATTTAGAAAAACGCATATACATAGATGAACGCATTCTTTTTCTTCTGCACGTTTGTCTAAATAATCTTTGCTCGTGTGAGACAGACCCAACGTGATGGAACAGCCATCAGATTATTATCTACATTATCTACACGGATCATTATCTACATTATCTCATCATCTCATCATTATCTTCTGAATTCATTATTTGAAACCTTGATAACTCCTTTGAATGCAAGCTTGCTTTACATTCACATGTAAAGCTGGTCACTGGCATTTATGAATCACAGTACTGACACCATTTTCAAATGAAAAAGTTATTATTGCTCTGTTGATAAACATTTTTTTCTCAGTTTATCCCTATTCATTAGGACGAGGGAGGAGTAAAATATATTTTGTGCACATGCAACAATGAATATGTGGTTGTTACAGAGCACTTTATTTTTAAAATAGTTACTCTGTCATGCTATCACAGAAAAGCAGTTACGATACATCCTGGCAGTCATTAAGCATTACATTACTTATACCTGTAAAATTGTCTTTTATTGACCTATTACAGGGCCTAGCTCTAATTGAATTCTTTTAAGGATGAACTCAATCCTCAGCCATGGAAATTAGAAAATTATATTTAAAGAAACTCTCCACCATAGCACTTCTCACGTAGAGAAAATTATTTTTTCCAAAGAACTTTGGTGAAATTTCGGTTGAAAATACGCAGCTCACGTGACGTCAATGATCGAGGCACCATCGGTAGTGTATCATACGATGACTGTCATTTCGTTTGTTAAAGAGGTTGTCAAGCCTGTATCATAGGCACATTCACCGCACTATGTCACTTCTCTCAGTGATTAGTTCTTTTATTAATTTACGAACTGAATTGTAATATGCACGTCTTATCCAATTTAGTGAAAATAAAGGAGACGCAGATGAAGCTGTTATTTTTGACGGAGTAAGTGTACTACTGTAGCTTTTATGATACTTTTATGATAATTTCGAAAAAATTAGGTTCATTTACGTGTATTTACCCAACTAAAGATCTGAGCAACCAAAAATTGCAATTGAATTTTGAAAATTATTCTACATTAAACGAATTGATGGACTTCTTTTTCAAACACATTTTATAACAAAAGAAAATTGCATTGCAGCTTTGAACATTCTCACTCTGTGGAGCGCGGATCGAGCGGTTGTGGGAGTTAGGCGTCCGTATCCAGATTACGCTTGTGTCAATCATCGGAAATGACGAAGCAGATGTTCGGACGAGATGAGTGACGCGCTCCATACTGAACGCTCAAACGAATTAAATGAATATTCATACCTCTCCACTCAAATTATACGCGACTCAAACTCGGTAGCTCAAGTGCGTTTCCCTGAGTTAAAACGGATCGTTGACTGTTTTCTTGTCTGTTAAAAGAGACGCGACTTTTATAGAGAGAGGGCTCGTAAAACCAATTCAAATATTTGCTTTAGTTTTCTAACTTTTAATTTCTTTCCATTGTAGTAGTACAGTTTGCTATTTGCACACGAAAAACTAGGTTTTCAAAAGTTTCAACTAAATTTTTCTTACTCACATTAATTTTGACGATGGACAAATGTTGCTTGGTTCGGGCACAAGCAGCGGAAAAAAAATCCTGCGTTAAATCAAAACAAGGGCAAAGTCTTATGATGTGAAAGTATGAAAAGAACCCATGTGTAAATTTAAAAGAATCCTGGGAAGTAATCCACGTCGCTGAAACGAATTTAAAATGCTTTTGACTTGAAATTAAAAATATTACAGAAGGAATTTCTATTTTTAATGCGATGTAGAAGAGTTGTTGGTGTGACCACTTTTTTTATTAAGACATTGTGCGCTTGCTGTAGCTCAGATACATGTATGTCGAAACTTGATCGCTCTTAGAAATACAGTCTCCAAAATGCAACTTGGCCAGGGTATTTAGTTGTCTCTTGAATACTTCCTGTATTAAAGTTGTTGCCTCCTCAGGGGGATATAACTATTGTATCTATGGGAATTAGCGCTCCCAGGGGGAAAATGTGAGGTCCTGAGCTGAGAGTTAGCTAGGCCTTCTTTTTTGTCGAAATAAAATGTTTTTTGTTTTGTTAAGGGCCATATTTTTTCGGTTCACTGCTGTCCTGTTTTTCAGCACCTCTGACTTTCATCTTCAACTTATATATTGTTTCATAACCATCCTTATTATCTTACTGTTTCTACGCGCACAGGCCCCTTGCGGGAAGACCATTTGTGCATAGATTCCATGTCTCCATCCCTCTCTCTTTGAAGATCTTTGTTGTGGTATAGGGAGGCTAAAACTAATTTATAATCAGTCAAACAAAGTAGTTGTGATTTAAGCAATCAAACAATCTAATATAATGATTATATCAAGGTCATCTATTTGAGAGGAAAGTTAAGAGCAATCAATGCAAGCGCATGCACCAAGTGACAAGAGGTGGTGAGAATAGTTGAAACAAACGACAAAAAAATTATTTTTCATTATTTGCATTGGAAAAATATCTTCTAGAATAAATTATTATTTAATTTCTCAAATAGAATAGCATATGGTGATGTTAGGATAATTGCCTAATTTTTTCATCGTTGTTTCGTTTATATCACGTGAAATAGAAGGTATAAAGACTTATGTTTGCATGTTACCTTATGCAAATATATCATTCCTTGCTTATTTATTGATAACATTATAAATAACGCAATGAACTCTCGTCTGATGCATAATAGGCAACTGAAATAAGTGAATCTTATAATATTGCTTGGGATCCTTTCCCCTTAGGAAATAATATGAATTAAAATACAAAATAGACACACACACTACCTCGATGAGGTTGCATGTGAGAAATTCAACACACTAATTCTTAGTAAACCGCACAGATTCAAATGCCACTTTTTTAAGATTCTGAGGAGTCTATTTTTTCATCCGGCGCACAGTCTGCTCTATCATCCGTACGCGAAGCCTGTGTGTAGAACTCTTATCGACCATCGCTGTGGTGGTAGAGTATGAAAATATTCCAAAAGCTCGTATTTCTTCTAAGACGCTTCTGTTGAACAGAGCCCCGGTGGTACCTCTGTCGAACTGAGTTACACAGTCAATTAAGTTGAAGAAGCACCACAGTTCTACAAAGCCACACATGCCAAAATCTGCAATTGAATTGAATCCCGATGGCATTGCTGCTCAACAGAGTCAAAGTGGCACTACTGTTTAACAGAGCCACACGGTGGCACAACAGTTCAGCGACAGCACACGGTGGCGCAACAGTTCAGCCGCAGCACACGGTGGCACAACAGTTCAGCAGCAGCACACGGTGGCACAACAGTTCAGCAGCAGCACACGGTGGCACAACAGTTCA